>CM021107.1:293996890-294234700 GCA_007115665.2 Sequoiadendron giganteum
CCTCTCTCTCTCTCCCTCTCCCACTCTCCCTCACTCTCTCACTCTCTCTCACTCTCCCCTCTCCTTCTATCTCTCCCACTCTCCCTCTCACTCTTGCTCATCTTAAGGGCTTAACTCAGCCAGATCAGGTCATGTGGGTGACCAGCACCCTGTCCATAGCCCCTGAGGGCTTACCCTGACAGCATCAGGGTCATATGCAGAACTAGGGGCCATGCACCCAACACCTAGCCGTCAGCCCCCTGGTCTTCAATGTGACCAGGGGCCGAAGATCTTAGCCCCTAAGGGCTGTGTTATTTTTAAAAAAACCCTTTGGAGCTGTTTTCAGGGAATCGGGCGTATTTTTTGCATACGATCTCCGTTTTGCAAAAATGAGATATCGCTGGAAAGTTGGTTCCGACGCCATTCTAGTGGTGCTGGTTATTTCTTTTGATTTTGTCATTTTGCAGTCATTTTTTCCAGTCAAAGTCAAAACTTGAGTTTTTCACTCTCGGGGGCGTATCTTTTGCGTCTATGCTCCGTTTTGCGCAAACGAATAGGTGTTGGAAAGGTGCTGCAGATTTATTTCCAGATCTATAGTCTATTTGATCAGATAATTTACTAGGTAAATTTTATTCAGCTTTGTGTGTTTTTACACTTTACTCAATTACTTGGATGTTCTGGCACCTACATGGGTTTTGTTTGCATGGGATGGGTTATATTAATTTGATCTAAATGCGGTAAGGTCAGATTTCTCAATTTTTTTCATTTGAAGAGTTATCATGGGTTTTTCTACTCACCCTTCAGTTGTTATTCTGGAATGGGGTAATTATGAGTCATGGGCAAAGGGTATACTTACACATTGTAGGTGGCTTAATCTTTTGCCTTATTTGTATGATCTCATACCAAAACCAACAACTTTAGAGGGAAAATTAGCATGGGATATCATTAGAAATCACATAGTAGGAATTATATTGTCTAGTGTTGATCATGACACTATGTTGGCTATATCGTACATTGATTGTCCTCACCCACTTTGGACACGTCTTTGGGAGATCTATGGAGACCCTAATCTCTCTCCATTCCCAGAGGATCCTGCTTCAAATTGTTTCTTACCCATTTCTTGGAGAGAGAATACACCCTTTGATCATGATACTTTAGAGAAGCTTGCGTATTTAGACACCCTTACATATTCTGATGGATCAGAGGCTTTTCTCATAGTTCCTACTCTTTAGACTAAGACTTATCAGCATCTCCTGTTGTTCTTAATTTAGTGCACCAAGGCATCATTCACCTTCCAGACATAGCTACTTTGGACTCTTATCTTGCAAACATATCCTTCTTATTTGTTGAGTCCTATATTGCAGATTTAGAGGATTATTTTGAGGACATTCATCTCCTCTACCTTGACAGTCAGGTTATTACTGTACGCCCACCATTATCAGTGCATTCAGAGGTTGCATTTCAGGATTCTCCACATCAGTTTGGATTTGACATCATTTGTTTCAGTTCAGACAGAGAGTTTCTTCAACATCCTATCATGGCACACATCTTGAGACAGATTGGTTCATCACTCTTCACAGGGTTTCTTCAACATCGTCCTTTGGATCCATTTCTTCCCAAGGGGAGGAATATCATTTGCCGCTTCAGGATCTTTTTTTGGATTCTACATCAGGCATCTAACATTGCAACAGGAGTTTCTTCATTATGGGGAGGCCTTCTTCTCTCTTTCTATCTCTCCTATGGAGACCATTGTACATGTACTTATATGATAGAATTTGTCTATGGGGGGTATCATGTAATCCACCTCCTATCCTTCTTTCATTAGTGCATTGCATTCCTTCTTTGCATTCTATTTTGGGGAGGAGTTTTGTTCCCACTGGGTTTTCTCCTTTACCCCATTTCATTTAGTTTGCCTTGCTTTTGTAAATGGGTACCTGATCAGGCCTAGTTGTCAGGACCCATGCTTTCTTTCATGCATTGTTGTTACCTTTGCTTTCTTGCACATGTTTGTAGCTGCACTCTTGCTCATCTTAAAGGGGGGGTGTTAGAGTAAAGGTTTTAACTTAATTATGTTAATTAAGTTACCTTTATTCCTCTCTTAAGATTTCACCTTTAGTTTGCATATTGTGACATTTAATAATTATATTAATTATTAAATGTCTACCTATTAGGGTTTCTTTAGGGTTGCACAATCTCCTTTCATAAGGATTCATCCTTGTATTATTTTACACTCTCTGATTAATACAATTTTCAGCTTTCAAAGCACCCTTGCTTTTTTGTCTCCAATGTCTTCTTTTTGTGACAGGTTATTTGCATGCAAGTGATCTTCGAGGTCTGTGAAGTTGGATTTCTCAACTTCTACAACTCTCTCACTCTCCCACTCACCCTTTTTCCCTCTCCATCTCACTCTCCCTCTCCCTCTCCCTTTCTCCCTCTCCCTCTCCCTATCCCTATCCCTATCTCCCTCCCACTCTCCCTCCCACTCCCTCTCCTCTCTCCCTCTCCTCTCTCCCTCTCCCTATCCCTCTCCCTATCTCCATCCCACTCTCCCTCCCACTCTCCCTCTCCCTCTCCCTATCCCTATCTCCCTCCCACTCTCCCTCTCCCTCTCCCTCTCCCCCTCCCTCTCTCCCTTTCTCACTCTCTCTCTCCCTTTGGTCCATGTGTGTACAAATCGGATATCTGATTTGTGAAACTCCATTGTGCAGAGGTGAAATCTTACCATTGCAGAACATGTTTTACAAATTGGATATCCGATTTGTGGGCCATAGAAAAACCCCATGTGGGTTGTTTTTGTGCATTCCAACGGACCCTGCATTCTGTTTGCAGCACTTTGCAGGTGACAAATGCGTGGTTTCAGACAGGAAGAGACAAAGATAAACTTTTTGAAGATTCTTTTACTCAAATTTGTCATACATAATGATTTTTTAGCATCTTTTATTTGGTATAATGGGGAGCAGCAGTCGTCAGAAGCAAAAGCGTAAGAGAAAGATGACAAAAGAAAAGATTGAAGGATATAGACAAAGAGATAGAGAAGGTCATAGAAAGAAAAGACAATGTATGTTAAATATTGGTGAACCTGAGCCCTATGGTCTTTCAAGTGAAGAGAAAATTGAATATGTTCAAGGTGAAAATGCCAAACATGATATTGAAATTGGGAATGAAAATGTTCAAATTGATATTGAAAATTTTCAAGGTGAAAATGTTGGAATTGAAGATGTTGAACATGATATTGAAATTGGGAATGAAAATTTTGAAATTGATAATGAAAATGTTGGAATTGAAGATGTTGAACATGATATTGAAATTGGGAATGAAATTGTTCAAATTGATATTGAAAATGTTCAAGGTGAAAATGTTGGAAATGAAGATGTTGAGCATAATATTGAAGCAAGGGTAAATTATGTTTCACTAGATTACATGAGAAATGAAGAACCTTGTGTGGAAGAAAGAGGTATTCCAAATTCAAGACCTTCAAGGACCCCTAAATGGTTAGTTGAAATTGATGATAACATTATAAACAATTTTGAAGGCAAGAGTTCAATATGAACTATTCGATTATGGGCTAGAATACTTTTCAACCAATATTTTAGTGATAAGACATTGACTGAGCAATGCCAACTTTTTGTACAATTGCTAAAGATTCAAAAGATGAGACCTTTGCTAGCCAAATTGAAGATTCGTCTGAACAAGAGGACCGAAAAAAATTCTATTATTGTCAAAAATATTTTTAATGCTCTCAAGTCTATTGGAAAAAATAACAAGGAAAAAGATAAGAGAGCTACTCGAAGAGTCATTACCACTGCCCTAGTAAGCCATCAATTGAAAAAGGCTCGCTTTATGAGACAAACTTGTATTGATTTTGACTTAAATCATAAAACTTTGCATAGAGCACTTGCAAGAAGAGAAAGAATAGATGATCCTCTTCAGTTTGATACATGGGCTTTTTCCGGAAGGCTTACACGTGTTGATAAGAAGCTAACCGATAATGTAAAGCAGGTAATTCAACAATTTTGGCATGATAACTCTAGAGTATCACCCAATGCAAAGGATGTTTTAAAGTTAAGAATTGGCAGTCAAGACCGTACACCGCATCCTAAACATTTCTTGGAATCAATCCAAACAATGTTGTTCAACAAATTTAATCAAACACATCCAAATATGCAAATCTCGCAAAGAACTTTTGAAGGTTTGAAGCCATTTTATTGTGTGCCTCTTAAGATTTGTAATACTTGTTGTTGCAAATACCATGTGGAGTTTTCAATGTACCATGAACTATTATGCTATATCCATTCTACTTTGCATACTAATGAAATGTTGTAGGAGTGTGGTGCAATGCATCTTCCGAAATCATCAAGGGACTTGCTAGATCTATTTTTATGTTCTAGGGATGATGGTTCCTTTTTCTATAGAAATGATTGTTTAAATGCGAAGTGCTCACAATGTGGTGGCTTGTCAAAGTTTGTTCAATTTTTTCATGAGGCTTTGGAACTTGAATTTGGAAATAATCTTGTTGAGAAAGAGAGATATGAGATAGTCAAATATACTTTGCAGAGTGGAGGTGAAGGTTCTAGATGCGAGTTGGTTACAAAAGAATGTAGTGTTGCTGATTTTATTCCAGATTTTAAGGACAATCTTTTCTACAAATATGCAAGGCATAGTCATAGGTCTCAGTATTTGGATCAACAATTAAAGATATGTAAGGACTCTTTTCCGATTGGCACTATTATATCAGTGGTTGATTTTGCTAAAAACTACACATTGCAACCACAAAATGAGGTACAATCTCATTATTACAATTCCATTCATATTGCTATTTTTGTCCACATAACGTTTAGACATGCACCTGATAGTACAAAGGAGGATCAAAAGATAATCAGAGAGTATCATTTTTATATGAGTGATGATAGATCTCACTCGTCCGAGTATGTCCAACATTGTTTCGAGAATTTTTTTTGAGTTCTTGTAGGAGCATGATATAGCACTGGGCTGACATCTCATTTGGTCAGATAATTGTACAGGTCGATTCAAGAATGCTCGTATGTTTTATTGGTTGAGTAGAATGCATGTAGAGAGGGGTGTACCTAATATTTGGAGTTTTTTTGAAGCTGGGCATGGGAAAGGGGAGCATGATGGAGCAGGTGCATGTGTAAAAAGAGCTCTAGTTAAGGAGCAATTGAAGATTTTAGGAGCAAAATTCAGTGATGCACATTCTATTGTTGATTGGTGTAGTTCAACATTGTCACAGGGAGGGACACTTGATTCAACAGTGCATAGATTATTTTGGTTGGTTGAGGAGGGTACAATGGGAGGCAGATTAGATTGTCATACAATCAAAGATTCTTCAAAGATGCATTCATTTCGAAGCTTAGATGCAAGCACATGGACCATTTGGACACGACAGTTGGCTTGTTTTTGTCAAAGTTGTATTCAGTGTGAGTGGGATCAATGTGAGTCAAGTGAGTGGGTGGATACATGGGTTCCATAGTATCTAACTCCTTTATCTCAAACTATATCCATGAAAAATTACACAATGAAAAGTTCACTTGATTACGATCGTCTTTCAGATCTACTACATCCAGGACATGTTTTTGCAGTTGTTGCACCGTAGGGGAATGAAGAGAGATCAGAATATTGGTTGGCTCGATGTGTGCGGGTAAAGCACAAGCTAACACAATCGATGGAAGATGATGATGGGTTCGTGTATCCTACAAGTTCGGTTGTGGTTGCAAGAACTTGGTTGCGAACATACATGATTAGAAAGAATGGCATACCTGCATTTGAAGACTACGAGAAACACAAAACCATTCTCATGTATTCACACCTTTTTATAGCAATAAATGTTAATTTGTTGAAGCATCATGCCAAACCAAAGGCAAAACAACTATGGACACTTAGTAATGCTAATCATGAAGCAATATTGGATACTCTTAAGCAAAGAGATGACCCTTCAGGCACACTTGAATAGCATATTCAACAATGGAAAGTGCAATGCTTAAGCCTCTCTTTTGTTGTGACAATATAGATATATCATTTGACAAATTTTGCGATATTCTTGGCACGATTGATCATGGACCAGCTGCAACAATAGCCAACTCTGATCCTTTCAAAGAGGTATGTGATGTATTACTTTAATATAGATTGGTTATTCAAAGCATCTTTTATAGTTTGCATTACCAATTCATCACCATTCAGTATGTTTAGATTAATATGGATTTGTTAGTCTAAGCATATTTTTTGTTGTTACAATATAGATTTATCATTTGACAAATTTTGCGATATTCCTAGCATGATTGCTCATGGACCTGCTGCAACAATAGGCAACTCTGGTCCTTTCAAAGAGGTATGTGACAAATTACAATAATATCGATTGGTTATTCTAAGCATATTTTCTATTGTATGTAGTTTAACTACTACCTTGATGGTTTGTACAGGTGCTTGTCACTCGAAAATGGCAACATACTACTCTTGTGGAAGATTGTGCCTTGAATGCCTCAAATAGGCAAATTTTGTAAAAATTGAATTTTGAAATGTGAAACAATGTAAAAAGGTCATAATTGTGTATAGGCATAATCTATATCCAGTGATGTTTTTTGAAATATGGTTCAAATGTTTGTAATTGTAATTAATCGAGCTACAACCTGAGGTTTTCTTCCTGGTTCTTTCCTATTGGTATGCTCGTTTGAACTAGGTTTTGTAATATCTCCTATTTATATATAACAAATTATAGTGGCTTGCCACTTTTTCGAAAAACAAAAAAGTAAAAAGTTCATTATGAATTTCATTTTCCATGTAATTGATTCAAGTTGATTAGGCAAGAGCTAGGACTTGTAGAATCTTGATCCAACCTTAAATATTTCTGCCCCCACATTTCATTGACATTAGCACTTTGGACTCTTAAGGGAAAACACTGCTCCAATGTAGCTCAGAGCAATTCGGCGTATTTGGGTGCAAGAGAGAACCATACCTAGCGTAAACATATCCATCTGGACATGTTGGAATAGTCTGTTGGGTCGTACAAGTTTGAGAATGAAATTTGCACCACTTTGCAACTTTACACTACTTGCATCTGGCAACTTTTCCCTTAACTGAAAACTCATCACCACAGGAAAAAACCTTCGAGATAGAAAAAACCAAGAGAGGTTATTGTATATGGTCTCAACACAATATCCTCAAACGAAGAGTCTGTAAGCATCACGGTTTTCGAGAAATAGTCCGTCAAAGTTTGTTACCTTTTAACACTTTGAACTCTTAAGGGAAAATGTCGCTCTGATGCAGCTCAGAGCGATTCGACGTATTTGGGTGCAAGAGAGAACCATACCTAGCATAAATGTACCCATCTGGACATGTTGGAATAGTCCATTGGGTCGTACGAGTTCGAGAGTGAAAGTTGCACCACTTTGCAACTTTACACTGCTTGCATTTAGCAACTTTTCTCTCAACTGAAAACTCATCACTAGGGGAAAACGCCTTCGAGATAGCAAAAACCAAGAGAATTTATTGTAGATGGTCTCAACACAATCCCATATCCTCAGATGAAGAGTCTGTAAGCATCACAGTTTCCGAGAAATAGTCTGTCAAAGTTTGTTGCCTTTTAGCACTTTGGACTCTTAAGGGAAAACGCCACTCCGATGCAACTTGGAGCGATTCGACGTATCTAGGTGCAAGAGAGAACCATAACTAGTGTAAATCTACCCATCCAGAAGTGTTGGAACAATCTGTTGGGTCATACGAGTTCAAGAATGAAAGTTGCACCACTTTGCAACTTTACACTGCTTGCATTTGGCAACTTTTCCCTCAACTGAAAACTCATCACCATGGGAAAACGCCTTCCAGATAGCAAAAACTGAGAGAGGTTATTGTAGATGGTCTCAACATGATCCCATATCCTCAGAAAAAGAGTCTATAAGCATCACGGTTTCTAATAAATATTCCATCAAAGTTTGCTGCTTTTAGTACTTTGGACTCTTAAGGGAAAATGTCGCTCTGATGCAACTCAGAGCAATTTGATGTATCTGGGTGCAAGAGAGAACCATACCTAGCATAAACGTACCCATCCGGATGTGTTGGAATAGTCTGTTGGGTCGTACGAGTTCGAGAATGAAAGTTGCACCACTTTGCAACTTTACACTACTTGCATTTGGCAACTTTTCCCTCAACTGAAAACTCATCACCACAGGAAAACACCTTCGAGATAGAAAAAACCGAGAGAGGTTATTTTAGATGGTCTTAACACAATCCCATATCCTAAAATGAAGAGTCTGTAAGCATCATGGTTTCCAAGAAATAGTCTTTCAAAGTTTGTTGTCTTTTAGCACTTTGGACTCTTAAGGGAAAACATCGCTCCAATGCAGCTTGGAGTGATTCGACGTATCTAGGTGCAAGAGAGAACCATACCTAACATAAATGTACCCATCTAGATGTGTTGGGACAGTCCGTTGGGTTGTACGAGTTCGAGAATGAAAGTTACACCACTTTGCAACTTTACACTGCTTGCATTTGGCAACTTTTCCCTCAACTGAAAACTCATCACCATGGGAAAATGCCTTCGAGATAGCAACAACCAAGAGAAGTTATTGTAGATGGTCTCAACATGATCCCATATCCTCAGACGAAGAGTCTGTAAGCATCACGGTTTTTGAGAAATAATCCATCAAAGTTTGTTGCCTTTTAGCACTTTGGACTCTTAAGGGAAAACACCGCTCCAATGCAGCTCAGAGCGATTCAATGTATTTGGGTGCAAGAGAGAACCATACCTAGCATAAATCTACCCATCCAAATGTGTTGGAATAGTCCGTTGGGTCGTACGAGTTTGAGAATGAAAGTTGCACCACTTTGCAACTTTACACTGCTTGCATCTGGCAACTTTTCCCTCAACTGAAAACTCATCACCACGGGAAAATGCCTTCGAGATAGCAAAAACCAAGAGAGGTTATTGTAGATGGTTTCAATAGGATCCCATATCCTCAAATGAAGATTCTGTAAGCATCGCGGTTTTTGAGAAATAGTCTATCAAAGTTTGTTGCGTTTTAGCACTTTGGACTCTTAAGGGAAAACACCACTTCGATGCAGCTCAGAGTGATTCGATGTATATGGGTACAAGAGAGAACCATACCTAGTGTAACGTACCCATCCGGATGTGTTGGAATAGTTCGTTGGGTTGTATGATTTCGAGAATGAAAGTTGCACCACTTTGCAACTTTACACTGCTTGCATCTGGCAACTTTTCCCTCGACTGAAAACTCATCACCATGGGAAAACACCTTTGAGATAGCAAAAACCGAGAGAGATTATTGTAGATGGTCTCAACACAATCCCATATCCTCAGATGAAGAGTCTGTAAGCATCATGGTTTCTGAGAAATAGTCCGTCAAAGTTTGCTGCCTTTTAGCACTTTGGACTCTTAAGGGAAAATGTCGCTCTAATGCAGCTCAGAGTGATTCGACGTATCTGGGTGCAAGAGAGAACCATACCTAGCATAAATGTACCCATCCGGATGTGTTGGAACAATTTTTTGGGTATTACGAGTTTGAGAATGAAAGTTGCACCGCTTTGCAACTTTACACTACTTGCATCTGGCAACTTTTCCCTCAACTGAAAACTCATCACTACGGGAAAATGCCTTCGAGATAGCAAAAACTGAGAGAGTTTATTGTACATGGTCTCAACATGATCCCATATCCTTAGATGAAGAGTCTATAAGCATCACGGTTTTCGAAAAATAGTTCATCAAAGTTTGCTGCCTTTTAGCACTTTGGACTCTTAAGGGAAAATGTCGCTCTGATGTAGCTCAGAGCGATTCCACGTATCTGGGTGCAAGAGAGAACCATACCAAGCATAAACATACCCATCCAGATGTGTTGGAATAGTCTGTCGGTTTGTATGAGTTCGAGAATGAAAGTTGCACTATTTTGCAACTTTACACTACTTGCATTTGGCAACTTTTCCCTCAACTGAAAACTCATCACCACGAGAAAACACCTTCGAGATAGCAAAAACTGAGAGAGGTTATTGTAGATGGTCTCAACATGATTCCATATCCTCAAATGAAGAGTCTGTAAGCATCACGGTTTCTGAAAAATAGTCCGTCAAAGTTTGTTGCCTTTTAGCACTTTGGACTCTTAAGGGAAAACGCCGCTCCGATGTAGCTCGGAGCAATTAGACGTATCTGGGTGCAAGAGAGAACTATACCTAGCATAAACGTACCCATCTAGACATGTTGGAACAGTCCGTTGGATTGTATGAGTTTGAGATTTAGGGATGTCCTCTTCATATCACTCTATTCTGAATAGGTTTGCGGAGCTACCAATGTTAAATCCAAGTTGACAGACTTTGAGCAAATCGTATCCCAGTAAACACGATAGAGGTCCCACTTCTTTTTGAATGCAGGAGCACCATCTGACCCTTTATCTCCATTCCTCTTGAAGCATCTTTTCTTTCCTCCTTTTCCTTCCTTCTTTGAGGATTGAGCAGAAAGAACATGAATGTCTTCATTTGTAGGGCTTCATCCAATACCTCTCACAACCAACCTTGACTCCCCTTGAATACAGTGAGCCCTCAACCGATCAAACTTGGGAATTTTCGATCTCACGTCGATTCCTTGAATGTAAGACTCCCAAGATGAAGGAAGACCATTAAGAGCCAACATGGTCAAATCTTTGTCATCAACAATATGACCATTTCTCTCGCTATCTTTAACTTAGAGATCAAATAATACAACTGAAAGCACTCAAAAAATGAAACACATAAGACAATAAACACAACAAGAAATTTGCTTACAACTCAGGCCCAACTCATGGCTAAATTTGATACAATGAATAATAGCACCTCTCGTAGATGCAAAGATACAATTGAATATGCTTCTCCTTGAAATCGACTTGCTACTGCAAGATGAAGCGCTGCTGCTCAAGTGCAAACTTTTTCTTGGATTGCAAATTATGCTGAATGAACTTGATTGAGGAAATGAACAAACATCACCTCGTATTTATACAAAATAAGGTGACTCTTCAAGGAGGTCAGCCTCTCTTGAAAATAATAAATTACAAAATAACATCAAGGAAGGTTAGCCTCATCCATTTAAATAAAATGAGTATAAATTAAATAACCATAGGCTACCATTTAATTTATTACAACTTAATGTGATTGCTATCATGTATGAAAAATGTGGTAGCATAGACAAGGCAGTGGACTATTTGAAAAAAAGCTTCAAAGAAATGTGGTGTCATAGAATTCAATGACAAACGAATGCAATTGACAACTACTCATAGTTTTTAGTTATGCAATGTGAAGTAATTGCATAATTGCTTAGGTTGACTTTGTAAGAACTATATTGTAATTAAAAAAAATTCATCTATGAACATCTAGTTGCTAGTTATGCAATGTGAATTAATGATTTGAGTTTGAAAGATGTGCAATGCAATGTAATCAGCGATATAAATATAAACTACATAATATAACCATTCAATTTTAAGCTATTGTACATTGATATTTAACCATTGCTCAAGATAAAATTTTCAAAGAGTTTAATCATGCACATGAGGAACAAATTAAATTTTGATTGTCAACTTCTATATATCAAATTATCCAATAATCAAGTGTATGTCCATATACAAAAATGGCATTGACACCAACTCAAACAATTTTTTACAAAATGTGGCATATTCCATCTCAATATGTATTCAAAATTTACATGACAAGATGTCTATCTCATCCTAAACTACTGGCGGATCATCAAAATGGAGCCTCTTTGAAGCACTTGCTGGTTCTAAAGGTAGCTGCACAAAAAAAATTCAAACCACAATTGAGATTAGTTATACTATATAATTTAAAATCGAATAATTAACATCAAAATCAATATACATTGAATTTTAATTGAACTCTAAAATTGAAATCTTGATTACCTAAAATATACGTCTCTTCAAAGGGTTAGGAGTCCTAGAATATATCAAATCAACTTTTGAAATGCCAATCTATATATGTGAACAAAAACATAAAATTGATCCAAGTTAGCATATAATTATTGGTAATAAGAACTTATTTACCAAACACAAAATAAAATAAGCACATGTACCTCTTTAGGTTGATCTTTTTCTTTATCTCCTTGAGGTGTTTCGACACCTCCTCTTTGAAGTGTTTCAACACCTACTCTTTGAGGTATTCCAATAACTACTCCTTTAGGCGGTGTGTCCCTTGTCAACATGTTTGTAAAGCTCATAATTGCCTATAAATAAAATTGACAAGTACATATGAAACTACCAATCTATGTCAACATATGTATAATCAATATAAGATCTTAAAAATCTTAATTTAATCCAATTTGAGTTTAATTACCTTCCCCTTATCTAGATTTGTGCCTCCATAGTCTGGACGAGGCTGCACCTCACTCACACTGGGTATTTCCTATAGGAGGAAAACAAGATAAACATATAAGTTATTATATAATTTCATTAATGACAATTCAAATGACAAACAAGTATATAATATAAAATGTAAATGAGTGAGTGCGAAAATATATACTGTGTGTGTGTCCAAGCCAAATGAAATGGCCCTAAGGGTGCTATTAGTCACCCGTGTGAGCTCCTCCTCAGACATCAACTGTTAAATAGACCATGTAAATAAATATTAGTACTTGATACTATCTCTTATTAATATTCATTTAAAAACAAATGCAAGTTATGAAATTACAACTTAAATCTTACCTGTGTCACTATTCCAGCATCTCCCTCTCTAGCAGGAGAGGACTCTGTAGGGTGCACTTCACTCCCCTGTGACTGATCTATAATGTCCACATCATGGAGGTCATAATCAGAAGTGTCCAAGGGATGCTCAGTGGGTTGTACAAGAGGACCCAAGCATATCTGGTGGCACATAGTGCAAGTATGTGGCACACAAATATGTGGACCTGAGGAGGATGATGTAGCAGCACTCGAGCTTTCGCCAACATAACCAAAATGTGGTTGAGATACTATAGAAGCATGCAAAACCAAATGACCACTCAAAGAGTGAATAGCTTGAATAGTCTATGTGGATGCATCCTGGATAATATTTGGATGATATATTGGAGGTGGCGGAGGAAGGGGAGGAAGGGGAACATTTAGTCGTAGGACTACTCTAACTGCCCCTAGTCTATCCTGGGGCATACCTCCATCAATGCCCTGGAAGGGTTTAATGTCAAAGTAATTGACATGATGCCCTAACACAAACTCAGCATATAATTTTTTCATAAAGTAAAATGGTATGTCAGAATTATTGTTCGATGGTCTATCAAAAACCATACACCAACGATCCCAAAAGTTAGCTACAATGCCCCTATGCATGCACCATTTTATGGAAAGTTTTGTTTTATTAACATTCACTGGCAAACTGGTGCGGGGGTCAATGAATAGAGAGGCTATTTGGGCTTTGGTTATTTGGAGTTCTTTCACATCATCGTAAGATAATCCACATCGATAATATTCCCTCATGTCTTCTCACCACAAATAAAAGGAATTATGTTGGGTGGAGAGGGTTTCTATATTTTTAATTATTTCTTTCAATGTGTTTGTCATATCTCTCAATCGAGGTATTGTCTGATAAATTTCACAAATGCCCCTCAATTGCCCCAATTTTTCACCAATTAAGTCTTCAATTGGTGGCTGTGGAGGTGGTGGAGCATTTGGCATTTGTGGATTTACATTCACAGCCATAATACCTGATTAAAGTTAAAAATTAATTAAACTAATTGAAATTACACAATATAAATGAAATTATTGTAAAAAAACCCTAGTTTTTAATAAAAATCCAAAAAAAACCATAATTTTTCACAAAAATCAATAACAAACTCTTATTTTTGATAAAAATACATCAACAACACTAATGTTTAATCAAGATCCACTTCAAAACATTAACTTCTAATAAAAAATCAATGTAAACTCTAGTTTTTTAAAAACATCAACAGAAAACCGTATTTTTGAATTTTTTTTAATAAAACCTAATTAAACTTAAGAGAATCTATTGAAAAATCAATTACAAGATTGAAAAAAATGAATACATACCTTTCAAATTGGATATTGGATCAGAGCGGATATTGGATTTGGGTTTTTCCTTTTGTGCCCGTGTCAAACTATGAGAAATAAATTTTTAGAGTCGGTTGTTTTTTTATATACACTTTCCAGAAATCGGATATCCGATTTTGTGGAAACTAGCTTTGGTTTTGTTCAGGTAGAAGTACTGACACCTGAACCTAGAAAAGTCAACTCGACCATTTCCACGTTTTTCAGCCGATTCAAAACGTGATTTTTTCTCATTGCCACTTTTTGGCCCATCATGATCCTGCACATACCCAGTTGTTGTATCCTTCTCGATGCTTTAAGGGAAGTTGGATGTAAATTGTAATTAGTGTAATGCTCTTATTCGGTGTTGTATCTGTGGAAATATGGATAATTATTGTAATCCTTGAACGATGTATATTCTTGTAATTGATGTAATGGATGTATTCTTAGTGTTATCTTATGATCTTCAGATGGATGTTATGAAATGTTTTGGATGTATGTCCATGGTTTATCTATTCGATATGATGGTTTTTTTTAGTGTATCCTTGTGTTTAGTTAACCATCACTATGGGATTGGCAATATGTTAGAATGTTTGCGAGTAATGCTATCTTGTTTACCCCAAAGGACGTAGCTCGATAAATGTATATGTATTGTGGCTTTACAAGTGTTGTATGATAATGTACATTTGATGTTAATTTTTACTTTTAAAAAAAATTGTGCTTTAATTGTTAGTTTAAGTTATCCTTTTGGGTTTGCAAGGCAGGGCATTATAAGTTATCAAAAAAGGAAGAATGGTTCCATTAATGTCAAGAGGAATTGTTGCAATAAGGAATCCTTACAAATATGGGCAGCATCACAAAAACGAGGGAGAATCACAATGATGGAGATAATCATGTTGCATCCCTTTTCCATTGATGTCAAAGGGGGAGAGAATCATGTCCTTGTATTCAAAAATTATTTCTTACAAGGTTTCCATTAATGAAAAAGGGGAGGATCGTTGGAAATATTATAGCTATCATTGATGACAAGAAGGATTTTTATTATTGTCATTGATTTCAAAGACAATTAATCTTTTAGTTTAAATTTCCCATATCTTATTAGAAGCAATGACTACAATGTTTGAGATTGTATGAAGGTAAGATTCATGATTATGAGAAGACAATGATCATAATTAACATTTAATAAAGACAACGATTAATGATAAAAGAGGAAGATTCATTTATTATAGGTTGGCCAACCCCTTGGAAGAAAAAAATATTTTGAAAAAAATTATTATTATTTTTTCCAACTCCTTTGAGAGGATCACCCTTCTTGGGAAATTAAAATAAAGTTAATTATTTATGAAAGAGGCCAACCTCTTTGGAAGAAGGACCTCCTTTCATGAAGATTTATTTGAAGAGATATAAAAATGAGAAGGTATGTGATTTAAAAAGTAAGAAATTATTCAATATATTTCCAATTCAAGGTAGATTAGGGAGTAAATATAGATCAGATCTATAAGGCAGATATAAAGGATTTTATGAGAAAATTTGAAGAATATCTTAAATAGCAGATTTTGTGAATAAATCATCATATCAAAGAAGAATTATAGCAGATCCAAGAGGAATATTATAGTATAATTATAGGAGATATAAGAGCATGAGTATAGTATATTTGAGAGAAGAAGTGTAGCATATTTTTGTGAAGGTATTAAGGAATATTTGTGAAGCATATTGAAGTAGAAATACAAATTATATTCATTAAGAGGTTTGTGCCTCGTAATTGAGGAGATCAAGAGGTTGGTGCCTCTCATTAGAAGAGATTGGTTTCTCTTGCTAGGTTGGTGCTTAGTTGTGGGGATTGGTATATCCTTTGGGTTGGTACCTACAAAGATTGTAAGAGAATTTTTATACAAGCAATATTTTTTCATGGTTTTCTCATGTAAGGGTTTCTACATAAGTTGTTTATTCTTATTGTGTTGCATAATTGTTAGATCTTGTGTGATTGATATTGATATGGTTGTTAAGTTTTGCAAAAATTAAAATATTGTCTTATATCGATTCCCTGCCTCTAAGTATAAGCATCTACTCATCAAGATCTAATTTAACTCCCCACAACAAAGCAAGGGTGTCGGCCTTATTGTTGGACTTGATACCAAAACCACCCATATAGGGAGAAATAAATTTATCCTTATAAGCTATTATAATACCACACCTACCAATAGGACCCAAATTCCCTTTTTAAACCAAAATAAAGTTTAATTTACTCTAACTAATGAGGTACATTTCTAAAATGTGCTTTGGTGAGCTATCATTTTGGTTATATCCATATTGTTGGTGTCCTTAGTGATAGCCCAATTCTTATCAATATTAAGTTCGAAATAGGAAGGGTGGACTTCAAGGACTTTCACTTTATAAATAAAAACAATCTCAATGAGAATTTTTTAGAAGGAAAAGAAAACCTCCTTAGAATTCTTTGCAAAATCCCTAAAGATTCATATATTCCTTTCTTTCTAAATACATGACACAAAATGTGGAAGATTATGAATCCAAATCTCATGTATAAGGGTGGGAGAAGGGAGAGTACTAGTCATCGACAAATAAAGATAAGTTTTCATTCATAACCTAGCACAATTCAATTTGTGCATGCACTTTTCCTAGATTTCTTTGGTAACTCACAATGAAAAACAAGTGGGGCACAATTTCCTCCTCCTTAGAGAAAAGATTCAACTGTTGGAGAGGAGACAACCTTTCTTCTATCATTTTTTTAGAGTGAGAATTTTATTGTGAGGAGTTGTCTACCAAAAGAAGTTAACTTTTAGAATAGGTATATGATTCCAAATTATTTCCAAAATTGCATTCTAATGGGGGATCTAATAGCATATCATAAGAAAATTTGATAGTGAAGCATACTTTATTATTTTGGACCAAAAAAATTATCCTAACTAGGAAAAATAGGGTTTTGAAGATCCCTAGCAACCATAACCAAATCATTTTGATTAGGGAAAAAATCAAACACATTTTTCCATTGATTAAGTGTGCCATTCTTCAAGATATAGTTACAAATCAAAAGACCCAAAAAAGTGACTAGCATGGGTCGCTAATAGATTATAGGTTTGGTGACTACTAAAGGGTTTCTAGAGCATCCAGATATCTTCCCAAAATCTAATATTTTACCATTTCTAATTTATTATTGTTGTTGTTTTTAGTCATTACATCAATTATGAGAAGAGCTAGATCTATTTTTTCAATGTAAGAATTGGTATCCAACACAAGATAACACACATTCTACGTTGTTCTTGTGACCATATTCCTACCACCTACCTAGTGCTTCCCCTTATAGTCAAGAATATCTTTCCTACATTTTGGAGTAGTTTCGTTGAAATGATCAAAATAATGGGGGTTAGAAAGGAAAAATTCTAAGACAAGCAAGAAAATTGTAGCTTCTCAAAGCCTTGCTCCAATGTATTCCTATTTTTTTGTAGGCTTCCAAGAGTAAGCCTGACCTTAGGGGGGGAGGATGTAATACCCCTCTGTTTTGCTCTTTGTATCAGACAGTGTCCTACCTTGCTTTGCTTTTCTTTTTGGTTTCTCTTAGACTTTGATATACTTTGATACTTGTTTATTATTTGATCTCTATTTATAGAGCGATGTGGATTATATGTTGTGATGTGATGTTACTCTATTTTGATGTTACCATTTGACATGCCTTTGATTAGCATAGTGATTATTTTGAATAACAAGGTTATTTGCACATGAGTATATTATATATTTTAGAATTGTTATTTTGTGGAAGTGTATTGGTGAAGGGGATAGAATTGCATCACTCGCTTACAAGCGCCCTGCGATTCCATGATTTCCTCTTCACGGTGTGTTCTATTATGATGTTTATATACATGTTATATTTATGCCTTGTTTACAGGTTTGCAGGTATAGGACATCAACTCCACCTGGCCTCATAGGTTTGAGTGTGTCCACCCAATGGTAATGTTGATTGGGAGATAGTAGCTAGGATTCTTGTGTCAAGCCTTTACCCTAGTCTCAGTGTGTCATCGAGTCTAGTCGGTTTTGCTTGTTAAAAGTTGTTTATTTTGCTTTGAATTATTATGTTGAAAATTTTGAAAAAGGGAATTTAATGGATTGAATTATTTAAGTTGATTATTAAAGTAATCTTATTTTAATGTTAGAAGTGGTGAATTAATTGATTAATTAATTAATTTTATTTGGTAAATAGTCTAATCTTAGGATTATATTATTTATTAATTAATTAGATTAGATTAATTAAGTTAAATTTGAAATAGTAAATATTTTATAATTATTAAATGTTTTTAATTTTAAATTTCTAGAGGATTTTATGCAAATTGGTTGTTAAAGATATTTTGTGAGTTTTAACATGTGTTAGAGGAATTAATGAGGTTGTTGGAAATTTATTCATGGGGAGAAGATTGTGGCTTTAACAAAAGAAGTGAGAAGCTTCTTCACGGCAGAAGCACGGTGATATTTTTTTGTGTGTTGGGAAATAGATTGAAAACAAGTCTTTTTGGGATTAAGCATGGGTTCTAGATTTTTTTTGGAAGAATTACTGTAGAAAGAAGTTTTGGTGTTCTTAAATTTTTAGAAAAGTTACTCTTGGGATAAGTTGTTGTGTTCGAGAAATTGTATTGTTCTCAAGGAAGCTATTGTTTATCCGGGAAAAAATACTTGGATCTATGGAGGAGGCGCTGCTTCAAATTTATAATTTCATAGGCATTGGACTACAGGTTCATTCTTTAATTTTCGCTTAGTTTATATTGGAAAGCTTCTAGTTTAGATCTTCTCTGTAAAAGATTGTCTGTGCAAACTTTTAAGTGAGCTTTGTTTTAAAAATTGTTATTGTTGTATATAAAATTCTCTATGGAATAAATTCCTTTGTAGATTGAAATTCTATGTGGAAACTATAGCAAAATTGTTAATGGGGATTATTGTGAATTTAGATAAACCTAGAAGGAAACACTTAGGGATCTGGAAAGAAAATTTTTAGTCGGGAAGGATTTCTGTAGAAAAAAAATTCTCCTGTAGGTTGAAATCTTCTCAAGAAAATTCTTGTGAAATTAATTGTATGAATTTTATTGTTCTTCTCTTTAAGATTCGTTTTCTGGGTAGTTGTAAAAAGAAACCTCTATGTTTGATTTCGAAATTTCACCTGTAGATAAAATTTTGATGTAATTTGGATTGCTTCCTGTAGAATGCATTTTGGGAAATTATTTCCCCAATTAAAATTATTGTTTTAAAATATATATATATATATACATTCACATATACATATATACAAAATATATAAATATATATATATTGCTTGTGTATTTTTTTTGGCAAAGCTTATGTCGGAATTTATTTAGCGTCATATGGCTGAGGATAAATTTTATTGGTAATGTTTTATATTTACACAAGGGTTATTTGCATATTGGGGAAGGGCATGGAGGAATTACCTCCACTGCCACCCCATATGGGAGCGGCATTGTGGAGGTAATCCTCCACAATTGTCCCCCATTTCAATTGGTTGCAGCCCTAGCATTTGGAGGACGCTTGGTAGTATCTAATATAGTTGGCCCCTCTTTAAACTTCTGCAAACTTTGTTAATTTGTTTCGTAATCGTACAGTGCGTGATTTGTATGAATGAAATTTGGATTTCGATTTAGTTTTAATAAGTAATATTTTATTATATAATATATATATATGTATATATATTTGGTTTATTTTCTTTTTAATATATTGGATATATATTTAATGTATATATTTTGGGTGTATACATAATTATATATATAAATATATAATTATGTATATATTCAATGTATATATATTTAAATATATAATTAATGATTTTATTTTAAATGGGTACATGCAATAGGTGCACAAGTAGATGAACTAGTAAATGTATTTTTTCAGTGGAATCATTATTCTTTTAAAAGTAATTGAGGAATTTGAATTACTGATAACTTAGAACTTCCCTTCTCTAATTGTTAAGGATTTTGATTTTATTAAATTTATTGGGAAATTATTTTGCTGTATAACACTGAAGAGGGGAAACTGGATTTAATATATCTAAAAGTATTTTATTTCATGTATGATTTCCTTTGCATATTATTTCCTCTGTTTACTTATTTGGGGAAAATTGGTTTAGAAATGTTTAAGTCTTCCAGTCGTAATATGGATTTGGGGGTTGTCAATAATTTTAATGTCAGCCCAGTTTGTTACCCTTAGAAAGTGTGTTTCCTTTTTTAGTGATTACCCAGTTTCCACGAACGGCGAAGTGTTTCCCTAATTTTTTGAGTGGGATTGGTATATTTGTAGTAGCACTAGTTTGCCTTGGGTAGTGGAATTGTTCCACGAGGTTGTCTTAGGGGAGTGGATTTCAACGAGAGCCCACACACAAAGTGGTGCCAGGATAACTCATTGTGAGTTAGTTAATCCAGTGATAATCTAATTAATTTGTTAGGGGATTGGGTAGTATTAAACATTTAATAAGATTAATGTGCCTCGCTCATGGACCCTTGTGCTAGTATAGACTTGGGATGAGATGAGAAGGCTTGGAATGGCATGATCAATATCTTTTCTTCACAAAAGATAGTCGATTCCACTTTGGACTGCATGTGGGGTCGAGAGTCATGAGAGGCTACCAGGATATCCCAAGATGGGGGTTGGGGCCTAAGAAGACTTACCAAGATATCCCATGCAAAATTGTGATGACACTCCTCCTAAGTCAACTATTTTTAGTTCTGTGATATAAATGATTTTGTAACACTAGAAGCAATGTGACCTTCGTGATTGTAAGGTTCTTGTATTTAGTTTAGTTTACTATGTGTCATCATGTGTCTAGAGGTAGTAGGTTTGGTCTTGGATCCTTGTTACTATCTCCTAGCACTGGGGGTGGGCCTTCGAGTACCACTTGGTTGGGAGGAATGTGCACCCTACACCATTGGGTTCCCTTTATCTTCAAATCTTGATGGCGTGATATCCAGTGGAAAGCTCGTGGATTCCAGCTTGTTCATCCCATGCTTTGTTTATTGTTACAGATGGCTTTTGTATTTTTATTACCCCTCAGTTGTATTCGAGGAGGTCTCATGTATTATGTAACACATTTGTATGAACTACCTCATTCTAGGAATGAGTGATGTAATTTTTATTGATGAATTAATGTTATATTGGAATCTTGATGTATATCTTATCTTTATGATGTAATTTCATGTTTGGAATGTATGAGCATTTATTTCTTAAGTAGTTAATCATGTTATGGATGTATTTATGTTTTATGTATGGGATTCAAGCGTAACCTTAGTCTCATAGCCTTAGAGGATGTTGGTGATAGTGAAATTTCATGTTATAATGTACTTTAAAAAAAAATGTTATGCTTTCATAGATATTGCAACTTCCTCTAGGTTTACATGGTGGGGCATTACACATGGTATCAAAGCCCAGGTTTAAACATTGGGTGCTCTGGGATTATGATGAACCCATTAAGCTTTAGTTGTGTAGGTTTCAAGGGTGTACCTCATCTAACACCTTGGTGTGTCTGTGTAGGATCATGCCTCCCATATGCGGATGAGGTAGAGAGCGAGGTCATGGTCATGTAGGCGGTCATGGAGGGAGTCAGCATGATTCCCCTCCTCATGTTCCACATGATTCATATTGTAAGGAGCATCAGGCCTCTCACAACGCCCCTGGGTATCGAGATCAGTAGCAGGATCCTCCAAGGATCGAGGGCACATAGTTGTGCAGGATATTAGAGGAGGATTCGGCTCACCTTGGGCAGCAACAAGGTGATAAACAGGGTAATCTTGGAAAGAGGGAAGTACCAGTTCAGTCTAAGGCAATAGTAGTTGCACATATGTGGGACTTTCTTAGAGAAGATCCACCTACCTTCGACGGATCTGGAAGTGGCCTTGAGGCAAAGACATGGCTTATTGACCTGGGCTGATGCTTTGCGATGCACCCTTATGGTAGAAATACCAAAGCTCAATGTGTGATTATGCATTTGATAGGATTCATGTCCACTTGGTGGAGGTTAGAGGAGCAGAAGCTCCAGATCAACATTAATTATCTATCATGGAACATGTTCTTGGAGAGGTTTAGAGCTTGTTTTCTTTTAGATCACTGGCATCAACGCTGAGGTGATGAGTTTCACACCTTACGCCAGTTGGCGATTTCAGTAGAGCAGTATGAGCATCATTTTTACAAGCTTAAACAGTTCACTGACATCAAAGATGACGAGGGAATGCTCATCCATCATTTTTTCAAGGGCTTAAATGCCCGAATCAGTGGAGGTGTGCAGGTTTTCAAACCCAAAACCATGGATATGGCAATGGAGAAGGCGAGGCTAGTCAAGGAGAACTTAGCCATGGCACTAGGAGGCCACACAGGATTTCAGATCAACAGTGGATCGGTTGCAGGGCCTAGTGCTCGTGGGGGTTAGGCTCAGGGAGTTTCACCACCCAAGACTTAGTAGGTACCTTCTCAGAGTGGGCAGCAGCAGCAGGTCACATAGGGGAAATGTAAGGGTTTCCAACAGAGATAGGAGGACCAAAACTGGAGGCATATTAAACACCACAACTTTGAGCAGCTAGCACAGAGCATGCAGTCCACCTTTAGGGGTAGTGCACAATCATCTAGTGCACCACTTGGAGGCAGGGGATTTGGAAGGGGAACTAGATGTTTCGCATGTGGCCAGTAGGGCCATATAGCTAGAATGTGTCCTAACAAGGGCACATCAGCGTATACACAGAGGCCAACAACGTCTAAGTTGACAGTTGGGGATGCAGGAAAAGGGCATCAAGTTTTCATAGCGATTGATAACTGCCAGGAAGAGCACCAGGGCACCGTTGTCAAAACATCTGGTATGTTGTTGGGTAATCGAGTTACTATATTGTTTGATTTTGGAGCATCGTACTCCTTTATTTCTTCTTTTTTGATTTTGGAGCGTCAGACTCCTTTATTTCTTCTTTTTTCATGATGCGATGTAGACTACGGATAATAAATCAGGTTGATAGGTGGCATGTCGAGTTAGCCTCAGGTGTGAAAGTTTCATCACACTCCCTAGTACCAGATTGTAGATTGGAGATTGGACCTCTCCATACTACATTACACCTTCAGATTATACCATTGGGGTCTTATGACATTGTCATAGGGATGGACTGGCTCGAGGCACATAGAGTAGTCATTGAATTTTGACATAAGTCGATTCCATGTGTTGATGCATCTGGTAGAGAGGTAGAGATAGTGGGGGTACATAGGCCTATTTCCTTGAGGATGATCTCAGCTATGTCGTTAAGAAGGTGTGTATGAAAGGGATGCTAGTTATTTGTTTTTATAGTGGATGATTTAGACTTAGGAGATGGAGAGGAGAAAGTCTCTCTCGATACTCACCCTATTCTTCAGGAGTATTCTGATATGTTTCTAGATGAGATTCCAGGAATGCCACCTCAATGTGACATAGACTTTAAGATCAACCTTGTACCTAGATCTGAGCCCATTTCATGAGCTCCCTACCACATGACCACTCAAGAGCTGAAAGAGCTTCACTTGCAGCTTGAGGAGTTGTTAGCAAAGGGCTTCATTCACCCTAGTGTTTCTCCATGGGGAGCACCAGTGATCTTCATGAAGAAGAAGGACGGTTCGCTTCAGTTGTGCATTGATTACTGATAGTTGAAAAAAGTAACTATCAGGAATTGGTATCCCCTACCTAGGCTTGATGACTTGTTCGATCAGATCAAGGGTGCTATGATCTTTTCAAAGATTGATCTTAAGTTAGGATATCATCAACTTCGCATCTTCAATTCAGACATCCATAAGACGGTGTTTTGTACAGGATATGGTCACTACGAGCTCATTGTGGTACTGTTCAGGTTAACGAATGTGCCCTCTATTTTCATGAGTTTGATGAATGGGGTCTTCCGCATGTATCTGGATAGATTCATCCTTGTGTTCCTAAATGATATATTGGTATACTTTAGGATAGTAGAGGAACATGATGAGCATTTGAGGCAAGTATTGCAATGCTTATGGGATAATCAGTTGTATGCCAACCTGTCTAAATTTGAATTCTTTAAGACTGAGGTCAAGTACCTTGGTCATGTGATCTCGGGAGAAGGTGTTTCAATGGATCCTACAAAGATCCAAGCGATCTTAGATTGGCCTTCACCCACGAATGTGACAAAGATACATGGCTTTATGGGGCTAGCAGGTTACTATAGGAATTTTGTGAAGGGCTTCTCGAGGATAGGGCATCCTATCACCTCTCTTTAGAGGAAAGGGAAGAGGTTCGTGTGGTCAAAGAAGTGTGAGACAATGTTTCATACTCTTAAGGAGAGACTAACTAGTGCACCGATACTCATGATACCTGATCCTACTAGGGATTTTGTAGTTTGTACAGATGCATCCTTGGAGGGATTAGCAACAGTGTTGATGAAGGAGGGTCGTGTCATTGCATATGAATCATCGAAGCTCAAGGATCATGAGGTGAACTACCCTAAGCATGATCTTGAGTTTGTAGTAGTTCTTCATGCATTGATGAGATCGAGGCATTTCCTTCTTGGGAATAGGTTTGAGTTGCACAGTGATCATAGGAGTCTTCAATATATCTTCACGCAGCCTAACCTTAATGGTAGGCAGAGGCATTGGATGGATTTTCTCTATGAATATGACTTCAAAGTGAAGTATATCCAGGGAAAGGAGAATGTTGTAGCCAATGCCCTCAATAGATGGAGACATGAGTTGTCAGAGTTGACACTTGTTGTGGTCTTGCGGAGTCGAATTCTTTTTGCACTTCCTTCGGACAGTTGGTACCAAGAGGTTAGGACAGAGATAGGGGTAGGAAAACCTCTTGAGGGCAGATGCTCAGGATACTCTCTTGATTTAGATGGGTTATTGAAGCACATGGGACACATATATGTTCCATCATTAGGTGATATTTGCACCTTAGTCATGACTAAGGCACATTGTGCACCTTATTTAGCCCATCCAAGGGTGAAGAAGATGCATGTAGATCTGCGACAGTTGTATTTTTGGGCAGGAATGAAGCGTGATATCACTGATTATGTGTCAAGATGTCTAGAGTGTCAGTGGGTGAAGGTTGAACACCAGCATCCAGCAAGGCTTTTGTAGCTGCACTTAGTGCTAGAGTGGAAGTGGGACATGATCTCATTGGATTTCATTGTTGGTTTACCCAACTCTTCGAGACAACATGATGCTATTATGGTGATAGTTGATAGGTTGACGAAGGTAGCACACTTATCACCTATATGTTCATCCTATAATGCATTGTTCATAGCCAGAGTGTTTATGGAGGATATAGTGAGGTTGCATGACATTCCTCATCAGATTATTTCTAACAGGGATTTTGTGTTTACCTCATCTCTTTGGACTTCATTACATCATGCTATGGGGACACAGTTGAACTTTAGTTTAGCTTATCACCCACAGATAGATGGACAAATCGAGAGGGTCAATCAGATCCTTGAGGACATGTTGCGTATGTTTGTGATGGACCAACAGACATGATGGGAGGATTATCTCTATTTGGTATATTTTGTGTACAACAATAGTTTTCAGAGTTCTATCGGTATGCCTCCTTTCCAGGCATTGTATGGGCGTCCATTTCAAACTCCCTTGATTTGGGATCGGCTAGAGGATAGAGTACTTTTGGGTCCTAAGATGTTACAAGATATGGAGCAGCAGATTGTTTGGATTAGAGAGCATTTGGTGGTAGCTTAGGATAGGAAAAAGAAGTATGCGGATGCACATAGGGTGGATCGACAGTTTGTTGTAGCAAATAGAGTCTTTTTGCGAGTGCGTCTGTGGAAGAGTCCAATCCGTTATGGAAAGGGCTCGCACCTCACACCTCACTTTGTCAGACCTTTCAAGATTCTCGAGAAGATTGGTCCAATTTCTTATTGGTTTGCTTTGTCACCCATTTTCTCTTGTATTCACGATGTGTTTCATGTTTTTGTTCTTCGACCTTATCATCCAGACATTTCTCATATCCTTGATTGGAATTCTTTATAGGTAGATGATGGGTAGCTGGCTTTGGAGCCTATGGTCATCAAGGAGTGCAGAACACACACCCTCTGGAGGTGAGATATTGGGATGGTACTTCATCTACCTGGGAGGATGTAGCTAGGATGAGGGAGTTATATCCCTATTTGTTTGTAGGCTTCCAAGAGTAAGCTTGGCCCTAGGGGGGAGGATGTAATACCCTTCCATTTTTCTCTTTGTATCAAATAGTGTCCTACCTTGCTTTGCTTTGTTTTCTAGTTGCTCTTAGACTTTGATATAATTTGATACTTTTTTATTATTTCATCGCTATTTATAGAGGGATGTGGATTATATGTTGTGATGTGATGTGATGTTACTCTATTTTGATGTTACCATTTGACATGCCTTTGATTAGCATACTGATTATTTTGAATAACATGGTTATTTGCACCTGAGTAGATTATATATGTTAGAATTGTCAGTTTGTGGAAGTGTATTGGTGAAGGGGACGAAAATGCATCAATCGCTTGCAAGTGCCTTACGATTCTACGATTTCCTCTTCACGGTGTGTTCTATTATGATGTTTATATACATGTTCTATGTATGCCTTGTTTACAAGTTTGTAGGTATAGGGAATTGACTCCACGTGGCTTCATAGGTTTGAGCGTGTCCACCCAACGGTAATGTTGATTGGGAGATAGTAGCTAAGATTTTTGTGTCAAGCCTTTACCCTAGTCTCAGTGTGTCGTCGAGTCTAGTCAGTTTTACTTGTTAAAAGTTGTTTATTTTTCTTTGAATTATTATGTTGAAAAGTTTGACAAAGGGAATTTAATGGATTGAATTATTTAAGTTGATTATTAAAGTAATCTTATTTTAATGTTAGAAGTGGTGAATTAATTAATTAATTAATTAATTAATTTTATTTGGTAAATAGTCTAATCTTAGGATTATATTATTTATTAATTAATTAAATTAGATTAATTAAGTTAAATTTGAAATGGTAAATATTTTGTAATTATTAAATATTTTAAATTTTAAATTTTTGGAGGATTTTATGCAAATTGGTTGTTAAAGATATTTTGTGAGTTTTAACATGTGTTAGAAGAATTAATGAGGTTGTTGGAAATTTATTCACAAGGAGAAGATTGTGGCTTTAATGAAAGAAGTGAGAAGCTTCTTCACGGCAAAAGCACGGGGATATTTTTTTTGTGTGTTGGGAAAAAGATTGAAAAGAAGTCTTTATAGGATTATGCATGGATTCTAGAAATTTTTTGGAAGAATTACTGTAGAAAAAAGTTTTGGTGTTCTTGAATTTTTAGAAAAGTTACTCTTGGGATAAGTTGTTGTGTTCGAGAAATTGTATTGTTCTCAAGGCAGCTATTGTTTATCCAGGAAAAGATACTTGGATTTGTGGAGGAGGTGCTACTTCAAATTTATAAATTCACAGGAACTGGACTATAGGTTCATTCTTTAATTTTTGTTTAGTTTATATTGGAAAGCTTCTAGTTTATATCTTCTCTCTAAAAGATTGTCTATGCAAACTTTTGAGTGAGCTTTGTTTTAAAAATTGTTATTGTCGTATATAAAATTCTCCATGGAATAAATTCCTCTGTAGATTGGAATTCTCTATGAAAACTATAGCAAAATTGTTAATGGGGATTATTGTGAATTTAGATGAACCCAGAAGGAAACACTTAGGGATCTGGAAAGAAAAATTTAGTCGGGAAGGAACTTTGTTTTCTGTAGAAAAAATTCTCCTGTAGGTTGAAATCTTCTCGACAAAATTCTTGTGAAATTAGTTGTATGAATTTTATTGTTCTTCTCTTTAAGATTCATTTTCTGGGTAGTTGTAAAAAGAAACCTCTATGTTTGATTTCGAAATTTCACCTCTAGATAAAAGTTCTCTGTAATTTGGCTTTCTTACTATAGAATGCATTTTGGGAAATTATTTACCCAATTAAAACTATTGTTTTGAAATTACTTATATATACATATATATATTTATATATACATATGCATTCACATATACATATATACAAAATATATAAATATATATATTGCCCGTGTTTTCTTTTTTGGCAAAGCTTCTGTCCAAATTTATTTAGTGTCGTATGGCAATTTTCTCATATGGTTGAGGATAAATTTTATTGGTAATGTTTTATATTTACACGAGGGTTATTTGCATATTGGGGAAGGGTGTGGAGAAATTACCTCCAGTGCCACCCCATATGGGAGCGGCGCTATGGAGGCAATCCTCCACAGTCGTCCCCCATTTCAAAGGGTTGCGGCCTTAGCATTTGGAGGAGGCTCGGTTGTATGTAATACAGTCGACCCCTCTTTAAACTTTTGAGAACCTTGTTAATTTATTTCGTCACCGTACAGTGCACGATTTGTATGAATGAAATTTGGATTTCGATTTAGTTTTAATAAGTAATATTTTATTATATTATATTTAATATATACATATATGTATATATATTTGATTTATTTTCTTTGTAATATATTGGATATATATTTAATGTATATATTTTGGGTATATGCATATATATATATAAATATATAATTATGTATATATTCAATGTATATATATAAAAATTTATAATTAATGATTTTATTTTAAATGGGTACATGCAATAGGTACAGAAGTAGATGAATTGGTAGATGTATTCTTTCAATGGAATTATTATTCTTTTAAAATTAATCAAGGAATTTGAATTACTGATAACTTAGAATTTCCCTTCTCTGATTGTTAAGGGTTTTGATTTTATTAAAATTTATTGGGCAATTATTTTACTATATAACACTGAAGAGGGGAAATTGGATTTAATATATCTGAAAGTAGTTTATTTCCTGTATGATTGCCTTTGCATGTTATTTCCTATGTTTACTTATTTGGGGAAAATTGGTTTAGAAATGTTTAAGTCTTCCAGACATAATATGGATTTGGGGGTTGTGAATTATTTTAATGTCAGCCCAGTTTGTTACCCTTGGATAGTGTGTTTCCTTTTTCAGTGATTACTCGATTTCCACAAATGTGGAAGTGTTTCCCTAATGTTTTGAGTGGGATTGGTATATTTGTAGTAGCACTAGTTTTCCTTGGGTAGTGGAATTGCTCCACGAGGTTGTCTTAGGGGAGTGGCTTTCAATGAGAGCCGACACACAAAGTGGTGCCAGGATAACTCATTGTGAGTTAGTTAATCAAGTGATAATCTAATTAATTTTTTAGGGGATTGGGTAGTATTAAACATTTAATAAGATTAATGTGCCTCGCTCATGGACCCTTGTGCTAGTATAGACTTGTGATGAGACGAGAAGGCCTGGAATGGCATGATTGATATCTTGTCTTCATGAAAGATAGTCGATTCCGCTTTGGACTGCATGTGGGGCTAGGAGTCGTGAGAGGCTACTAGGATATCCCAAGATGGGTTTCAAGGCCTAGGAAGACTTACCAAGATATCCCATGCAACATTGTGATGACACTCCTAATTCAATTGTTGTTAGTTTTGTGATATAAACAATTGTGTAACATTCGAAGCAATGTGACCTTCATGATTGTAAGGTTCTTGTATTTAGTTTAGTTCAGTATGTGTCAGCCTGTGTCTAGAGGTAGTAGGTTTGGTCTTGGATCCTTGTTACTATCTCCTAGCATAGGGGGTGGGCCTTCAGGTACCACTTGGTTGGGAGGAACGTGCACCCTACACCGTTGGGTCCCTTTATCTTCATATTTTGATGGTGTTATATCCAATGGAGAGCTCATGGATTCCAACTTGTTCATTCCATGCTTTGTTTATTGTTACAGATGGCTTTTGTATTTTTATTACCCCTCAGTTGTACTTGAGGAGGTATCATGTATTATGTAACACATTTGTATGAACTACCTCATTCTGGGAATGAGTGATGTAAACTCTATTGATGAATTAATGTTATATTGGAATCTTGATGTATATCTTATCATTATGATGTAATTTCATGTTTGGAATGTATGAGAATTTATTTCTTAAGTAGTTAGTCTTGCTATGGATGTATTTGTGTTTTATTTATGGGATTCAAGCGTAACCTTAGTCTCGTAGCCTTAGAGGATGTTGGCGATAGTTAGTGAACTTTCATGTTATAATGTACTTTAAAAAAAATGTACAATTTCGTAGATATTGCAACTTCCTCTAGGGTTACGTGGTGGGGCATTACACTCTTCTTTCTAATATTGGCTGGGAAATATTGAAAGAAAATAAGGATTTGCGCTTTTTAGTGAAATTCATTTACTTGAGGGGGAGTGAAATGAGGGCACTATTTTTAAATGGTATCGAAAAGGGATCTATAATCTAGAATAATCATCTTAAATGAAGATTTTTATTGAGAAAAGGAATTAAGTGGAAAATCAACAATGAGAGAAACTTAAGTTTCTAGGAGGTTTGTTGGCTAAAATAGTAATCTCTTATTTCCCACCCACCTTTAGTCTTCTCCATAATATTTCATTAAACCATTTTGGCCCTCTTGTGGAAGAGTACTTCTATAGTCATGTAGTAAAAATCCACTGGAAATACATCTAAGATTGGTGTTGGGATCAAAGGTAATTGCACATGATTTCTAGAGAACTCCAAAGGAAACTCATTGATTATAGAATCCCAATATTTCCTATTGAGGATGAACGCTTATGGATTCTAGATAATAAATAGTTTTTCTTGGTCAAATATACTTATGGGCTGCTCATCAAACCCCCTAATATGAGTTCCATTTGGAGGAAGATATTAAATCATAAGCTTTTTCCTAAATTTAATTTCTTTGGTAGGTTACTTCTTATAAAAAAATCCTCATGCTAGATAATCTAAAAAAAATGGGATTTCAAATTTCTAAAATGTATGTTTTATTTCAAAAGGAGAAGGAAACAATTTAACACATATTCTTCCATTACGATTTCTCTAGATCCATATAGGAAAAAACTCTACAAAGATTTAATTTTTAATGGGTCATCATCAACATAATGTTAAGTTTTGTTAAAATCTAGTATTCTCCTCTTTCACATCCCATTATTAAGGAAATTTAAGATAAATTTCCTCCTCATTTGGCTTGGGGGATCTATAAGGAGAGGAATAATCAAATATTTTGGGATATGGGAAAGAGTGTTGATGATATCTTCTTTTTCTACTCTAATATCTTGGTTGAGAATGTCTACAACTCCAAAATAAAGAAATTGGATAGCTTTTCTAACCTCAAAGAAGTTCATATAAAAATTTGGGGTACAAAAAAATATATGGGTAAGGTGGATTTCACCCAAAAATTGACCTAAGTAACACCTTCTAGGAAACCCCTCCTCCTAGTTGGGTCAAACTAAATTTTGATGGGGCATCAAAAGGTAATCTCAATTCAATGACTGGTGGTAGCATTAATAAGATCACATGAAGGGTAATTTATTGCTACTTATGCTAGACGGTTAGGTCAAAAGAAAAATAATGAAGCTAAATTAACTACTACTTTCTAGGATATTATTTTGGCTACCTTTCTAGGTGTTCAAAATATTCAAGTTGAAGGTGATTCAAAAATTATCATTTAAGCTACTTGTGATCTTTCTATACTTGGTTGGAAGATAAGAGATAATTAATGATATATAAGGCTTGAAAAATAATTTAGAGAAGGTTGAAGTTTGGCATACTTACCAAGAAGGGAATATGGTGGAAAAAGCTCTAGCCAATGAGGGAATTACCCTACATTATTGGTATTCTTGATATAGGGTTATCAACCTCTTTAATTCTATCCCCTCTTTAATTCAAAATGATAAAGTTTGAAATACTTTTGGTTTCAAGAGGGATTAAGGTTCTTTTTAATCTATAGGAGAATTCATATAAATTTGATCTACATCAATATTAATTTGATGACTTTAATCATCAATTTGAAAACCTATGGGAGACATGTCAAAAAACTTAAAAACACTTATTTAAATTAATATTGATATGATTATTGTACCAATAGTAATCTCATAGGAGAAAAATTGAAGAGGTGGCCCTTAACTATACCAAACTACCTCATACTAATGAACTTCACATGAATTTAGGTTGTTTATAATTATGTGAAGGATTTTGAAAATCGGATAATCATTTTGTGTGATTTTATCTCTATGTTGCTTATTAATGACCAAGGTTTCTTCTCTCATATGTTCAAATGCATATTTTATTAGAGCTCCACCATATCTCATTTACTCGGTTATTATCTATGTGATTTTATCATTATGAGGATGGGTGGGGAAAGATACAAAATGAATAAGAGTTGGTTTTTTGGTTAATTGTGTGCAATTTATTTGAATCAATGTTTTGGATCACACTATGATCCATCAACAGGATGAAATAAGAGTTGTAATAGCAAAATGAGTGATTTGAGACTAAGATAGGATAAAAAGAGATGGAGGAAGGGGAGAATTTTTACATGATATTCAAGAAGGGAAATTAAAATGAGCAAAAAAATTGGATGAGAAATAAGATTAAAGAAGAAAATAATTCTAATTAGTGATAAAAAGGCGCATATCTTGTAAAGAAATAAAAAATGATAAAGCTCTATCAAACATCTACAAATAAGGAGGCATCACTCCTTATTTGGAATTGCTAAGTGGTTCCAACCATATTCTTTGCATGTAGTTCATAGAGTCTTGGAGTTGAAGGTCAATTCAAATTAGGGGTGTCATATTTTAGGTCATAAAATAAGCCAGAGTTGTTGGTACGAAACTAAAAAGTGAAGGGAAAAAGGTTTATACAATGAGAAAAATTAAGGATTGTGAGAGAATTAATCAGTTTATAAATGAGGGTGAGAGTGCCTTCAAGTTTCAAAATGGCTTCAATAGGGAGAAAGTTCCCTTACCTTGGGACCATGTTTTTCACCACCCTATCTCTACTACAAATCAAGGAGTGCAAGGAGCGAGGTACCTCCAAATCTTCCATTTACAAGGATGGTATCTTCAATTTTCTCTTAGAGGGAGGAGAAAATTATTGAGACCCCTAAGGCCTTAATTTGTTATTGGTTTCCTATTTTTCTCTTTTTTTAACTTTTCTTCCCTTGTGCCATTAATATATTATTACTAACCAACATGGGCCTATTTTTTTTAGCCTTTGGGATATTTTTATAAAAAGAGGGGACCTTTTTTCCACTTATTTAAATACAAAAAATCATCAACTAATTTTACCTTTTGTAGCATCTGATGATTTTGCAATTTCTCTTGATTTGTTGGGAAAATTTTCCAAACCAAAATTTCATTCTTCTTTCAAATTTGAATCAATGTGGTTCAGACATCCAGATTTTCTTGATTTATTAAGGCAATGATGGCTTGATGCACCCTTTTGTTCAGGTTCAAGAATGTTTCAGCTAAATAAAAAACTTGATCATGTCAAACAACATTTAAAAATTTGGAACCAGTAAGTTTTTTAAAATGTATTTGAGTAGAAAGATCTGGTCTATAAAAGACTTGTAGAGGTCAATGAGCTTATTATTTCCAGAGGTCTGGATTCTAGTATTTTTGAAGAACATATTAGGTTGCAAAAGGATTGGAAGGAATTTCTCTTGAGAGAGGAAGTCTACTAGAGGCATAAATCAAGAGAAATGTGGTTAAAAGATGGGGACAGGAATACAAAGTTTTTTCATATTTTAGCGCAAGTTAGAAAGGAAAAAAATACAATTGTTTCAATCCATGATAGTGTAACAGGGATTTTACTTACAAAAGAAGAAGATATTCAAAAGGAAGGTATCAATTTTTTTTCTTCTTTTCTCACTAGTAGTATTGAAGTTAATGAACATCTAGTTAGAGATAGAGAAGAGCTCCTGCAAGATATTCCATGTTTGTTATCAAGAGAAGATAATGTCAGATTACTCTCTCCTTTTTCTTTGAATGAAGTCAAAGAGGTGGTTTTTTCAATATCTCTTGATAAAGCACCTGGGCTGGATGGTTTTACAGCTATTTTTTTCCAAAAATATTGGGAATTTGTGGGTTATGATATTCTAAATGCTTTGGAAGAGTCAAGGAAGATAAGGGGAATGCTGAAAAAATTTAATGTTACTAATATTGCTTATCATTCCCAAGATTACATCCCCTTCCACCTTCTCTGATTTTAGACCTATTTCTCTTTGCAGCACCATATATAAAATCTTTACTAAGACCATCTATCTTCAATTGCATCCTCTTATTTCTAAAATTATTTTTGAAGAGCGAGGGGGTTTTGTACCTGGTAGAGAAATAGTTGAAGGAGAAATTGTAGCTCATGAAGTCTTACATTTAATTACAGTCAATAAATTGGCATCTATGATTATTAAGTTGGATATGCAGAAATCCTATGATAGGGTTGGTTGGTCCTTTTTGAAGGAAGTGCTACTAAAATTTGGTTTTTGAGGAAAATGGTGTAAATAGTTTTGTCATGTTTGTCATGTGCTAAGTTCTCAGTGTTGATAAATTGTTCTACAGTGGGATTTTTTGGTTCTTCACAAGGGTTCGTTAGGGTGATCCATTGTCTCCTTTTTTGTTCATTATTTTAGCGGAAGCTTTAAGTATATCTCTTCTTAAAGCTCATCATCAGGGTCATATCAAGGGAATATGTATTCCAAACATTAACATATCAGTAACTCATTCTCTTTTTGTTGATGATACTTTGCTTTTTGGTAAATCGACTATATCAGAAGCTTTGTAGATAAAAGAGATTTTAGATAAATATACAAGAGCTTCGGGTCAAAAGATAAATGAGAGTAAATCAAAATTTTAATACGAAGCCTTTGCTTGAAAAAAGAATAGTGGGTCTGTTAGGTTTTCAGAAAGCACAGCTTCCTTGTAAGTATTTGGGCATCCCATTTTTTCCAAGTAAGAATAAGCTAACTTATTGGCAAAAGATCATTCAAAGTGTTCAAGCTAGAATTTTATCATGGAAAGGGGGATGGCTCACTTTGTCAGGAAGAATTATGTTAGTAAAATCAGTGCTTTCTTCAGTTCCAAATTATTTCATGTATGTCTTGAAAGCCCCAAAGACAATCATCATTCAAATTCAGAAGTTGATTAGAAAAATTATTTGGTCTAGAAATCTCGATAAGAGTAAGAAAATTCCATTAATTTCTCTGGAAACCATGTGTTTGGAGAAATCAATAGGTGGAGCTAGTTTACATGATTTACTGGAAAGAAATATGGCTTTAGGGGCCAAAATGGTTTGGAGAATGTATTCAAAGTCATGGCTAAAGTGGTGTCATCTCATGCAAGGCAAGTATTTAGACAATTTAAATCCATCAAGGATTTTGACTGTGTCAAATCCTCCTGCAGGATCATCAATGTGGAATTTTTTAATAACATGCAAGAAGATTATTTTACCTTATCTTACTTGGGAGGTAAATGAGGGAAAGGAAGTCCATTTCTAGAAGGAATCTTGGAATGGTTCTCCTAGAATAAACAGTATAGTAAATTGTGAACTTGTGGAAGATATCTTAACACAAAAGTGGGGAGTGGTGGTAAAAGACTATATTCATCAAGTAGATCCTTTATCAAGAAAAGTGATTTGGAAGGATTTTTCCAAGGAGGGAGTAGACAATGTTGTCAAATCCCAGTTAATGTCAATTATGGAAACCAAATTAGTTTACATTTCCTAAAAAGATGATAGGCTACTATGGTTAAAGTAAAATTCAGGATCCTATACGGTAAAAGAAGGTTACAAGTCAGTTGTTCAGAAATATTCCCAAGCAGTGAATCAGAGAGCATATAAATTTTGTTGGAATGAAAAAGTGTTGCCTAAAGCTGGTTGTTTTGCTTGGTTAGAAATAAAGCATAAAATCTTAACAAGTGATAAGCTTGCAAAGCTAGGAATTGCTCAACCTTTTAAATGTGTACTCTGTGATCAAGTCTTTGAAGATGTAAACCACGTATTCCTATCATGTTCAGTGGCACAGTTGTACTGGTGTTATGTTGCTTCAAAGATGCAATGGCAAACTCCACTTCCTAATTCTCTTTGGCATGTCTTCACTAGCTAGCCTCAATTATACAAATCTGCTTTCTTTGCATGTATTTGGAGTATTATTCCTACTTCTATAGTTTGGTCTATTTGGTGGGTGAGAAATAAGAGTAATTTTAGAAAAGAGAAGTTCAATCTACAATTTGTTCTAAGTAATTTAGAACAATCTATATCTAAGACTGTAAATTCTTATGTTCATAAATGTAAACATGTGGGCTCAACTTTTACAGATTAGGATTCAAAAATATTATCATCTTGGCCCCTCATATTTTTTCCTTTCAAAGGTAGTTTACACCAGCCTCTACAAAAAATTAATAGAAGTTCAATTATATGGATACCACCACCTTCAGGGGCATACAATGTTAACTTTGATGGAGCGTCAAGAGGAAATCTAGGTCTATCTAGTGCAGGGGTGGTTATCAAAAATCATCAAGGTATGGTGATCAGTGCAAAATCGTATAAGTTGGTAGATGGTACTAACAATCTGGCAGAGGCTCAAGCTCTCCTTCAAGGAGTAAAATTGGCTCTTAATAGTAATATTTCCAATGTTCAGCTAGAAGGGGATTCATTGGTAATAATTAATGCTTGTCAGGAGCACAAGTTGCTAAATTGGAGGTTATCATATATCATAGAGCAAATCTGGTCTATGCTTGATAAATTTGAGTCCTATATAATTTTTAACACATACAGAGAAGGTAATGCAGTGGCATATTTTTTGGCAAGTTTTGGCTATGATCAGATTCAGGAAATATATTCTCATGTGGTAGAGATTGGGAAAATTCATCCTAAATTGGAAGAGTTGTTAAAAAAAAAAGGGTGTAATTTGTAATTAATGATTTTGATGGAAACCCATATCAGGTAATTCAAAATCATTAAAAATAAAAAATTTACAAGCTCAATGTATTCGACATCTACTCTTTATTTTAATTGAAGGTCTAATCAAAGAAAGGTGTATAATCATTATAAGGAGAAGCCTGATGGAAACGTGGTTTATATGGAAATCCAGTTAGATAGCATGTTAGTACTGTGTCAGCTGTAATCATGTTTAAGAGCTTATCACAAGGTATTGCAGGGGTGTACAATCATTCAGTTTAGTCACGATGGTGTTTAGTTTTCCCATAAAAGATGTGGCACATGTTGGGATGCAAGGAAATCAAATGTGTGCAGATTTTTAAATCCTTCTCCACTCAAAGATTCACAAATATGATGAAATCTCAGGCCGATAAAAAAGTTTTTTAACTTGTTTGTGTTATGCACAGGTTATAGGTGTAGGCATATTTTCAAGGCATAATATGTAATAAATATTTTGCATGTGTGCGATGTACAAAGTATTAATTGGTGGTAGAAAATGAACACATTGGCTTGGTTTTGCAAAATTAAGCCAGTCTAACTCCATTCTAAGCTTGCAAATGTACTCTGTATAATAATATTGCTAAATTTAGTTATCTTAGATAAAGCTTTGTAGTACGATGCATTTAAGGAAGCAATTATGGTTTTGTATGTTAAGGACGTCTCATTTAATGAGACTTAATGCTATTTTAAGGTTCGTTTTCGTTCATTGTTAACATAGCAAGTTTATTTCCTAAGCGAATTCAATTGTTTGTTGTTGGTTTCAATTACTAGCACATTAAACACAAGTATATGTGAATTATGTCCATCATCCTCACCTATGGATAGTGTATGCAAGTGTTAATGGAGTTCTTCCCCAAGAACTATAAAGTCTTTCTACAAGTTCGAGAATGGGAATTGCCAATTGCAAAAGAAATAGGTGAAGTTGAGCTTCATTTGGTTTTCAAGGATCACTGTGAAACCTTCAAGAAGCACATAAAAAGAGTTCTAGGAGCACACATTATAAGGCCTCAAGTAAAAAGGGTAATTTATCCTTCTCAATTTTTGTCAATCTTCATTTCAAACATTATGGATTTGTTGTTAGATGTTGAAATAGTTGAGAAATTGATCAGAATGGTTGTAAATGAAGATTTCATGCAATGGGATTTTTTAAATAAAGCATGTCAAGCTTATGATTTGTGGAAAGTTCACGAGTATGTGGGTGGCCTATTTTCCAGGCATTTTCTTCTTCACCGGTCAGCATACCAAAAGCTTTTTATTGCAATAGTAAAATCTTTGTCTTTGCAAGATTCAAATTTCATGTTGGTAACACTTAGAAGATACTCAAGAGAATTTGAGGATGGGGTTGCAGAAAGAACAAGGGAAATTACAAGAAATTATGGCCCTGCTAATACATGAGCACGAACCTCCACAGATTCAAGCTAGCATAGTGGATTCTCAAGTCGATCAACTTCAGCAAAAATCAGAGTCAGACGGCCAACAACAACAATTTGGGGTTCATCAAGATCAATAGTTTGTAGCTCTTGGAGTTCAAAACCAGTTTGAGCACAATCAAAATTAGTTCATGAACACAGCTCAAGCCAGTGTTCATGGTTTTGGAATTTCTTTGGTAGTGGGTAATTGGAAGGAAGAAGAATTAGGTTATCCTTCATTAAACTTGAATGAGTTGCCACCTGAAGAATATGGTGGGAATTCATAATTACAAATGTGGGCACATGCACAAGCACAAGGTGGACAAAATTTGGTACCTTGCAAATTTTTGGGTGATAATTCAAATCAGTAGTGGGGAGGTGATGCTCAACTACATGGTGTTCAGAATTTTGCTACAATCTAGGCTCCAATTAATCATTGTGATATGGAAAGTCCAAACTACATGGAAACTGAGTAGCAAGAAAGGGGTCTTTCAAGTTTTGAATTAATCTTAAGAGTATTTTGTTATTAAGTTTAGGTGTTACAAGTTGTAACATGAAGTAGCCTAGTTTTGTAAGTTACAGGCTTGACAGTGGCTATAGTATAGGCTTTTGATCATGAAACAATAAGTTTCATATTTTGTAAATGACTTCAAAAATATCTCTATGAGGGTAGGAAGCATGTGATAGGGCTAGTATGAACAAAAGACTTATTGTATATATTTTATCTATCAATATATATATATATATATAGACATTATGCCTTTTGCTTAAAAAAAAAAAATTAAATAAAAATGATTATTACATTCACTCCTAAAAAACCTAAGATCTTATTGATGTGTTGTTTGACCCACCAATTTGGGTAGAGTAAGAATCTACTTTTCCTCTTCTGAAAGAAAATAAAATCTATAGAAAGAAAACTAGATCCATCTAATGTCTATATTTCTAGGTCTTGTTCAATGAAGATGGCTTAAAGGCTAATGCAAAGTTTTCTTTCAATCAAAGGGTTATGGATTGTAATTAAGATCAAGAGTTTAGATCTAGATAATCAACTATTGACTATAATTTTGATAAATAATTCCAATACATTTCATTCTAAAATATGTTATAATTTTCAATTATAATTAAAAACAAAATAGACTTAAAATAATATAAATCTCAACTCTTCTATAAAAATAAAAAGAAAAAATCTAATCAAATATGTAATCTAACACTAGATCCACACTTAAAACTAAGTGATTCATAAAAAAGAAACCAAAGATAAAGGTTTGAGAGAAATTAAATGAGTATTTTATGTAGATTTTATAATCAATATAGTTGAAGAGTATAATTCTATTAAACTAATCTTTCTTTGACTAATGCAGACAATCAATAATACATAATATATTGGTACAATTGTCTAAGGATAAATCAATCATGAATAAAAATTAATGCAATCATCATATTCATACATACATTTAATATATAAATCTCCACAACCTTAAATTAAAAAAGATATTTCATGAAGTGCTCAATATAATTCACCATACTCTCAATTAATTATAGTAAATAAATTAAATATCATCACTCATATTCAAAATTTAGTAAAATGAAGAAACATAAAAAATAATGAAAAGTTTAAAATTGCATAAGAAAATCTAATTTTCAACAATAGTCTTAACTAGTCTTAGTGAGTTTTTCCACCACAAAGATAGTTACAATAATTAAATTCAAATTTTAAATCTATAAGAGAGAATGCATTATATCAAGACATAAGAGAAACTTAAGACACACCATAATTTAAAGGGACTCCTCCATTAATAGGATATTTCCATATGTAAACAACCTTATAAACTTTCTTTGGAAAAGTATTAAGGAACCAATCTTGAACAATTTTCCTTCTAGAGTAAAGAATTTTCTGTTCATCATGATCATTAACATTTTTTCATATTAAACCCATTCTCAAAAAATCTCCAAAAAAATAGTATTCACCATAAATAACATAACTTTTTTTTCTCATGTGGCACTAATTTTTACACTATAGGACTTCAAAATTGAATTTGAACAAAATGTTCATTCCTAGAAACTTCCCATGAAACCACATTATATGTATTCATTTAGCATACATCTGTGGTAGGTTTCATCATCTGGCTCTTACAAATTACAAATGTACATAGTTAAACACTTCTAGCTATAAAGTAGGTCTTGTAGTAAACTCTTTATTGTAAGTATATCGTGATATTCCTTGAACAACCATGACATGTTAAAATTGTTTATTATGAAAATGCAATTCCATCCTCCACTAGTTTTCCAAATACAAAAATAATTGAAACCAACCTTTTTTAATCATATTCTTAAAATTCTTTTGTTTATAGCCATAAACCTTAAGTAGCAAGTAGATTAGTATTTATGCATTAATTTCTAAGACCATTCTCTATATTCACGATAAGAATTGAATCCCCAACTAACAATTCTAATATTTGAATTAGATTATTATAAGAGATGTAATGAGATCTATAGTAGAACAATTTAGTTAATTAAAAAATTATGGACTATATTTTATCTAAATAGAATTTAGAATTGTAAATAAAAGACAAGAAAATATATCAAAAATGTAATATGCATAAATGAGATTAGGTTAGAACATAATCATATAGGACATGAAATAAGGGTAAATAAAATAAAATTTTGATTATGACCCCATTAAAAATAATCATAAAGTATAACAAGATGCATAATTAAAAGATATTCAAATAAAACCTTAGAAATAATGGACCCAAACATAAAAATTCTAAAGGGGTCCCCTATTTTATTGGGAAAATAGGGTATGTTATACATAACAAGTCCAATGCAAATGCATCAGTATTTTGAAACCACATTGGAGGTGACTACTTTAGACCATACAATGACTATTTAATTTTTATTTTTTTATTAAATCCCCAAGCAAGAAATTAGTTTTAACATCTCTTTTCTCTACCTCCAAATAATAAATAGTAGCACTAGAAATTAGGAATACAATGAAAGTTATTTTTTTAACAAGAGATAAACTTTCACCAAAATAAACTTCCTCAATCTAGGAGTAACCTTATTCCAATAGTCTTTCCTTGTAGCCTTTTAAATGTCTTTCTACTCCAAATTTTATCTTAAATATATATTTGTAACCAATAGGTTTTCTTCTTTTAGGTTGCTTAACTAGATTCCAAGTCACATCTATCCAAGGTAATCATCTCATCCTATATGACCTCTATTAGAGACTCATGCTCATTTGAAGAAAGAGGTTCCTTTGTATATTTAAATTCATTATTAGTATAAGATAAATTCAATACACAACAAAAATATGGTCGGCTATACCTAACACTTAGTTTTCATTGCCTCATAGATGTTCTCAATGGTGTAGTAATGTTGGAGTAGAAAATAATGAATGAAATGTCCAAAATATTTTTGTAAATAAGTTAGCATAATGAAATCCAATAACTATGATAAAAATCATATGAAATGTTAAAATAAGATCTGTATTTATGGAGGACAAGGAGGAAGTAGGAAGGTGAGAGTGAAATTAGAATTATCCCTTCAAGAAGTGTGAAATATGTAGAACAGTTGTGAAAATATGAGAGCATGTGTCATATGCCTATGAGGTGAAATAACTAAGCCACTAAGTGTGTAAGCTAGTTTGAATAGGTCTACTAGGTTTGGGAACTAGATGTGTAACATCCATTTTCAAACTAACACCCCCTTAAGTGATACTTAGGGAGAAAATTTCTAAAAACCTAGTTCTAACAATAAGGCCCGATTAGGTACTCATGCAAAATAAAAGTCTCACAAATAAAGTAAAAGAGAAAACATTATGGAAAAATTCTCCTCTCCAAAAGAGAGAGGTAAATACAAAGGAAGGAGGATTCAAAACCCCCCATAGACAACTTATTTCACCTCAAGCATACATCATAACTCAAGATAGAAAGGTGATACTAAAGGTCTAGTGAAGATGGAAACAACCTACTCTAGAGTATAAAAATACTCCAAGGAGAGAAAAACATCATGGTTAAGTTGTCAAATGAAATGTATGTGAATCTCAATGTGCTTAATCATTTGATGCTCCATTGGGTTGCATAAAATGTGAATGACACTCTGGTTATCACACCAAATAATAGTAGGATGACTAATTGGTAGACCAAAATCTATCATAAGATGTTGAAGTCATAGAACCTCCTAAATGACAAGAAATGTACCTTGATACTTAGCCTAAGATGATAATACAATAGAAATTTTCTTCTTGCAAGACCATGCGACTGAACTAGAACTAAGGAAAAAAAATCCAAAATTTTAATCCTATGAGTCAATATCACCTGCCCGATTTGATTCAATGAAGCTTGTTATGTATGAAGCTCTTGTTGTTTACTAAATACTAAAATGTGTGATTCTTGAGTATACATCAAAATATACTTTTTTACCTTCTAATCAATCTCATTAGGATCATGGGAAAAGTGGAAGATAATCCTAATAATGAAGGTGATATTAGGATGAGTGAGAGTTAAATATAAAATGCTACTAACTAATTATCTATAAAAATTAGTGTCAACACTAGGTGTTGTACGAGTAGTATTCAAAGAAAAAATAGATTGAAATTATGTAGGATCATACTTACAGTCAACAATGCTAAACTAATGATGCAAGTCAATGGAATACTTCTATCAGTATATGTAAATCCCCTTAGTATACTATAATAGAACCTAAAGACTAAGAAAGTAATGTAGAATCCCAAGAATGGTCATTTCAAAGTACCCCATCAACATGTGTTGATATCCTAAAGCATGGATGGGGAGATACTAGTGAGAATAAAATAATCTATATAAAAACTAGTATCAAAATCTCATCTTCATATCTCTAGATGTACATTATATAATCTAAGTGGTAGTCGGTGAAACGAGATGCAATAAAAAAACTAACAATATGCTTATAACAAGCTTAAGGGGCTTATTTGAGATCATAAAATGAATGTCAAAGCTTGTAAACAAGTGAAGATTCTTGCATGAATCTTACTCCATCTAGATATCCTCATGAATATCACTATTCAAGAAAGCACTCTTCACATCCATCTAAAAGATTTACCATCTTTGAGATGAAACAATAGAAAGTATAAGGAAAATATAATCTATCTTGGTTATAGGGGAAATTGTCTCATAGTAGTGAATATTCTCAACCTATGGAAACCCTTAGCTATAATATATTCCTTATACCTTTCAATATAATCATCAATTGTAAACTTGGTGTAGTATACCCACTTGCACTGAACCATCTTTCTTCCCTAAGGAAGAGAAACAAAATCCCATGTATTATTCTTTACTAAGGAAGAATATTCATCTTTTATAGCAATATCCCACTCTAGAATACCATAAGCCTCTAAAAACCCTGTGGATTAGTAGATATAGCATGAAGAAAAATAATGTGAGCAAGTGCAATAAGAACTCATAGGATAACCAACTAAAAATATAACCTCCTAAATAGTAGTGTGGTCCCATCTTGGAAAAACATGAATAGGAGGAGGTGGAGTTCATGGAACATGACCAACATCTAAAGTATCCTCATGACATGAATAAATAAGAGTAGGTAGTGAGGAAGAAGAAATGGATAGAGGATCCATCTATGTGAAAGAATCATCAAACTAAAATTTTGTACAAAAGTATACATCTCTAATGGTTGGATCAAATAATTAATAATCCTTCACATCCTCACACTAACCAATAAATATGTATGGTTGACCCTTCTTTGTTTCCTTATACTGACCATTCGGTGTGAATACCTAAGACTTGCTACCAAATACCCTAATGAAGGAAACATAAAGGTAGATATTTTACCAAGCCTCCTTTGGAATGATATTTTGAATTTCCTTATGGGGAACATGGTTCTAAATATTATTGCCATAATTTATTTCTTTAGCCCAAAAATATGGGGCCATACACTAAGACCAAATCATACAATTTTCCATATCCCTTAGTGGTCTATTATTTCTTCTATTAACACCATTATACTCATAAGTATAGGGAACTAAATATTGATGATGAATACCATTCTCAATGCAATAATATTAAATGGCTTGGTTCACATATTCCCCCCATTATTTGTCTGTATCCACCAAATATAAGAACCTAATGTCTTCTCCACAAAACCCTAAAATTATTGAAAGTGATGAATACATCACTCTTGTATTTAAGAAATTACACCCATGTAAAATGAGGGTAATCATCAATGAAGGTGAGCACATACTTGGATCCTAAAAATGGAGTTGGAAATTATATGAGATCACTATGTACCAACACAAGTAAGGTAGACTCACAATAGGACTTACCCTTAGGAAAAATGTCTTGATGATGTTTTACAAAGACACATCCTCGAAAAACACTCTCTTTGCATATAAAACCTTAAGAAGACCTATAATTGAGCTTCCAAACCTATCATGATAATTTTTCTCAAATAATCTATATGGGCAATGTGTGATTAACCACAAGATGACTCAAAACTTTGAAAATTGTACAATCTAGACCCATGATCAAATTCTAAGCTTAAAGCAACAATTTTCTCTAGATGTTGTAGTTCTTAAATACTACATAATATGATAAAAATTCATTTGTCTTCTCATCCCCAGTATGGAAAATTAGTATACAAAGAGAAGATTGGTAGATATCTCAATAACAAAGAAAACCTCATCAATACAACCTCTATCAATTGTATGGTACCTCACCCCAAAATTAGAATTTTTGTAAAGTTATTGACTACAATTTGAGAATTAGTGCTATCAAAAAGAGACTTGAGAAGATCATGTGAATGAGTCATGTGATGTGAGGCTCTTGAGTCTAATATCCAACTATCTATATAGACGAGTCCAAACTTCAAGTTGTAAGTGTTTAACCCTTACTAGATTTGGGAATATAAATATTGTGTTTCTTCATGGCGTCTTCTAATTTTGCAATCCTTTGATGATAAAACTTGTTATCATGATTCTATAATCGACAAACATTACATAGTCCTATACTTTTATTTTTTTCCATGGAATAATTCTTACTTGACTTAGTAGATGATGTGACTTGTGTATTAGTCTTGTTCTTCTACTTATATTTATTCTCATTTCTTGAATCTAATTCTACCTTAGTTTGTTTATAATACTTATTACCATTTCCCTTAGATTTTAGGCCACTATTGCATGAATTATTGAATAGATGATAGAATCCATGGAGAGTAACTTATATTTTTCTCTCATGATTCTTTAATAGAAAAATTCAAAGGTAAGCATATTAAATCTTATCCCAAGAGCATCCATGGTAGAGTAGAACATAGAAGAAAAGGCCTAATAGAGATATTTTAACTTTAACAAAACCAAGAAGACACATTATTTATCTATTTTTATTTTGCACAATTATAACATTGAGAAATAAGAAACTTGAATTTTACCAAAAAAATATTTAATAGAAGGGAAGGCATCAAGAGAAAACATTGTTAATTTAGCATCAACTATATGAAACAAGTCATCAAACTTGTTGCACATTTGCTTAGTATTTTTACAATTTACATGATGAAATTACAAATTATTATATACATGGAGGCTAATAATGTCCTTGGCCTCATCTAATTTGTTTGATAGAAAAAATGGTCATAGTCCCTTATATATTGTATTGGTTGATCATTTAGCATTGACCATAAATATTTTGATTGAATTTTTTACACCTTAATACCTCATGTATGGAAGTTATGTGGATTTAATAGATCAATTTTAGGGTCCATACTTGAAACACATAAAGAGACACTTGAATTGTACCTTATAAAACCCCCATATTTGATTAGAAATGTAAAATAAGGCCCCCAAAAAATGACAAGATTTTATTATAATTTATGCAAAATGGAAGCTTGAATCATTTGTTTTAGAATATGGAAATTATTATATTTTTTGTTAAAAAAATGCTATCCAAATCTGAAAATTATATTTATAATCAAAGTGCTTGTGGTTTTTTGATAAGTTTCAAAAAAATTACAAAATTTTGTTAAATGAGGTGAAAGTTATGTCCATCAATACTTAATATAATATGTTAAATTTCGAGACAATAAATAGTGAAAATTAGAAAATTTTGGGGAAATAAAGCTTACTACAACATAATAGATGAAATTAGCTTTTCATCAACTATTTTAGTTCAAAAAAGCCCCTTATTTTGAAAATTATGCTAAAAAGAAGAATTAAAAAAAACCTTTTTTAAGAACTTGGTGGTTACAATAGCTATTAGCATAAAAATTTAATGGTTTATAAAAACTACTAGTGGTTATATAAAATTCTAAGTTTATCAAGGAATGTTTTTATCATTAAATTTTAGCATAAATTGATAACTTTTAATGACTAACAAAAACAATTAGGGGTACATTGAACATTTTTTTTGTTTTTACCTAGCATTTTAGGTCAAATGAAAAAACATATTATGAATCCATTGTGATAATGGCTCATGGGATATGCCCTGACTATTGTTTGGAGGTCAAAGTTAGTTAGATTCATGTCTTAGGGTGGCATAAAAATATATGTGATATGATAAACAATAGAAAAATTAACACCCCTTTTTTCATATCAACTACCAACAAATAAGAAAAAATATGAATTGTATGGGTGTGACCAGGTGATGGGAGGGTTTGTAGAGGGCCTGATCCAATGTGAACACCATCTCTAGTGTAGAAAATAAATTGTGAGGGCTTGTTGAGGCCATTTGTGGGCACACCAATGGTTGACTTAGGGCGCAACTAGTTCTCGCCCAAAAAATAGTGTCAAATAAATCTTAAAAACCTTGACCAAAATCATGAGCCCTACTAACAAATAATTTTTAAAATTCCCAAATTTTTCCCACACAAAAATTTGATATTTTCCCCTAAAAAAATATGATTTTTTTAACAACAAAAAAGTTTCCTTGCAAACAAAAATTTGTACATGCATAAAATTTGATACAATCCATATGGCAATATAGTTAGGGGTTACAAGGGCCTAAAAAAACTATTAAATTTTCTTGTGTTGAAATTTAGCATTTCGACAAGCATTCCTAGCTATTTTGGCCCTTCTAGATGCAGTGGTAATGTTTATGTTTCTCTATGGCTCACCTATGATAGGGATAAGTGTGGGATTCAACTAAAATTAGGAAGGGAATTGTAATTCATGGCTCTAATACCATGTTGGAGTAGAAAATAATTATTTCAATATTCAAAATACTTCCACAAATGAATTAGCACAATAAAAATCCAAAAAGTATATAAATTTTACAAAGAAAATCCTCATATATGTACAACAAGGAAGAAGTGCCTGAAGGTGAGAGTGAAACACTGACTAACCCTCCAAAAATTGTGACAAGTGTAATACCATGTTTCATGTACCTACAAAGTAAGACAAATAAACCACTAAGTGAGCTTAACCTAGTGTGAATAGGTCTACTAGGTCTAGAAACTAGAAAAATGTATATTAGATATGTAATATCCATTTTCAAACTAACAAGTAAGAGGTTTCACCTATTATTCCTCGAAGATCTTTCAATATAAACATTCTTCTTTCTTTACATCCCTATGTCCAACCTATAACTTTTACCTTTTCATATTCCTACTTCTCTATTTTAATTTTAAAATACATGTTTTCTTTTCCATTAATTTTGGTTATACTTGACCCTAAGTTACCTAAAAATCACATCAAAAAATATATAATTTTTAATTTTATAGGATTTCAAAGCTTATAAAACTTAAAAAATTTACCATAACAATCAAAAATATATTTGATAGCTTTGAAGTCTAACTTAGACCATTTTTTGTTAGGCATGTGAACAAAAACCTTATAATGAAAAGCTCGTTTTTAAAATAAATGGTTCTTAGCTATCCACGTTTCATACAATATTTTATTTACTGAAATAAGACATGGAGATCTAAATATAAAATAATAAGTAGTAGTCGTAGCCTCAACCCAAAAGTACTAATCTAATTGAGCACCCCTTAACATGTTCTAGCTCTAGCCGTTATTGTCATGCTCATCCTCTATATGGTTCCATTTTATTTTGATATATAAAAATTTGTTTTCTACCCTACAATACATGTATGGATAAAAAAGTGATAAAATTTCTAGAATAATATTCCCCTTTATCATCTAGCCTTAATACTTTTATTCCTGAATCTATCTAATTTTCAAGAATAACTTTCAACTCTTTAAACTTGCTTAAAAATATTAAATTTATTCCTTCGAAAATAAAACCAAGATTAATGTGAGTAGTCATCAATAAAGGAAAAATAGTAATGATATTTTTTAATTAAAAAAATTCATAAGAACATAAAATGTCATTATGAATAGCCTATGATAATTGCTTTCCTCTAGTGCTACTAGAATTAAAATTGATTCTATATTTCTTCATTCTATTGTATTCATGATAGTTGTTATCATTCTATCATGTTAGTTTGTAGGATACACAACTGACAGAATAATGATCTACTTTTTTGGCAGGAGAGGTTTGGCATTCACAAAGACATAAAACATCACTATGAATAGCCTCTTATAGGTAATATGTTGAACCAAAATTCAAACTAGCATGATACAATGATAGCAACTATTAAGAATACAATAGAATGAAGGAACATAAGACATCAAATTGCATGATATTTAAAAACCTAATTCAAGATCACATCAACCAAGGTGACATAAATATCGACCAACTCCTAGAACTTCTAGAAAAAATGATATAGGGATATACAAGGATCCTATCCCCAATCATGCAAAGGGAAATGACAACAATACGACAAGAGAATATAACAAAGTAAATCATTCCTATGATAATGTTGTAGGACACACTCAATGTGTGAATAATCAAATTTTTGCCATCACCCTTCATGGTAGAAATCCTGAGTGTGGAGTCACCACATGATGAGAGAAGGTTACTATTCAAGGAGCTCCTTTATAGTCCAAAAGTGTAACTAAGGTGCACCTGACCGATTATAGTCTAATTGATCACCTCAAAAATAATCCCACACAAATTTCTATCCTAGAGCTTTTGATAATCTCACCCACAAGTCTTAGATAAAGCTCTCCTACAATCATCTAGACCCACTAATATAGATATGAAATAATCCTAAGCCATGATAAGGCACATGTCATCCATTCATCACCTTGTCATTACTGAAAAGTTTCTTCCAACTCTTACTTATCATAACAACGCTCTACATATTGAAGTATTCATCCATAAAATATTTTTGATAGATGGTGGTGCAGGAGTCTTTTTGAAGTGATCAATTAGACTATAATTAGTCAGGTGCACCTTAGTTATGCATTTGGACTGTAGAGGAGATCCTTGAATAGTAACCTTCCCTAATTGTGTGGTGACTCCATACTTAGGATTTCTACCATGAAGGGTGACAACAAAAATTTGATTGTTCTTACATTGAGTGTGTCATACAACATTATCATAGGAATAATTTTCTTTGGTGTATTCTCTTGCTTTGGTGTGGGAGTCTTATTGAAGTGATCAATTAGACTATAATCAATCAGGTGCACCTTAGTTATGCATTTGGACTGTAGAGGAGCTCCTTGAATATTAACCTTCCCTCATCGTGTGGTGACTCCACACTTAGGATTTCTACCATGAAGGGTGATGATAAAATTTGATTGTTCTTACATTGAGTGTGTCATACAATATTATCATAGGAATAATTTTCTTTGGTGTACTCTCTTGTCTTATTATTTTCATTTCCCTTTGCATGATTGGGGATAGGATCCTTATATATCCCTAGATCATTATTTTTGGAAGTTCCAAGGATTTGGTTAATATTTACGTCACCTTGGTTGATGAGATCTTGAATTATGTTTTTAAGTCTCATGCAATTAGATTTCTTGTGTCCCTTTATTTTATGGTATTCACAATAGTCGTTGTAATTATACCATGCTAGTTTGAATTGTGGTTCATCATATTGCCTTAGATCTAAAAGCTTTATGAGGTTTGATTGGACCAATTTGTTTAAGATCATTTCGATAGGTTCCCCTAAGGGAGTGTATTTGTGTTGAGTTGTGTTATTAGGACTTGGTGGTTTTCCTCATGGAGAATTTTTCATTTTGAAAATTTTATTGTGGTTGAGGTTGTGTATTTTGAACAAATTTTGCATCTGCACCATCATTTGTAACATTCTTGTTTTTAGCCCATGAGCATGGTTTTTCATTAAAGCTTGAAGGTTGGTCCTTGTTATCTTTGTAGAGTTTGACTAGCCCTTTTGTAATGAGAGCCCTTTCGATTGTTAGACCATTTTCTATGATTTCTTCAAATGTATTGGCGCATTGCATACGTAGGCAAAAACTGATTTCTACGTTGAGGTTTTGAACAAAAATTTCCACAAGTTTTTTTCAGAATGGGCCATTTACATTTACTAGCTTTATGTTTCCATCTTTATAAAAAGGATGCAAATGTTTGTCCTTGGTTTTGTTTTGTGATGTACAAGTCGATCGTAGTAACCTCATGTTCTATATTATAGAAGTGAGCTACAAAATTTTCAATAAGTTCTTGGAATGTCTTGATACTTGGGGGTCAGTGAGAGAACCATTTGATCATTTGTCCACCTAAACTTAGTCAAAAGAGGCGCATTAGATATGTATCATTATATGAAACCTCTAAACAAGGTACATAGAATTCACTTATATGTTCGTGTGGGTCACCACGTCCTTTGTATTTGTTGAATTTTGGCATCTCAAAATTATGAGGAAAAGTTGTTAGAGTTATGTTCCTGTCGAACAGATAAGGGCATAGGTCTTCAAGAGCATATGATTTATTTGTGTTTCCCATTTTTATGCCATTGATTTTCTAATCCAAAATTTAAATTTGAGACTTCAAGTCATTAGAAGTTTTATTCAGGTGTTTGGTTGAGTGGGATGTAAGTGTTGTGTTGGGGTATGGATGATGAGTTATATAATGGATTTTGATTTGATGGGATATTGTGAAAGTTTTCATACATATTATATGGGTTTTGTTGCAGGTTGTATTGATATTGTGGTAGGATTTTTTGTTGGGGAATTTTTTGTTGTTGATGATGATGGGGGATGTATTGTTGTTGTTGATGGGTTTGTTGTTGAAAGACATGTTATTGAGGGGTTTTCTACTGAAAGATGTATTGTTGAGGATTTTTTTGTTGAGGATGGGGGATGTGTTTTAGTTGAGGATGGAGGATATGTTGTTGTTGTGGGAGATTTGAAATGTTATAATTTCTTGCTATATCCAATGTGGGATCTTGTCTTGTTGTAGTAAGAAAGTAATTTTGTGAGTTGGGAAGGTAATTTGAGAGGTTGGGGTGGTTAGGGGTTTTTTATATACATCGAGTTCATCAGTGCTATCATTTTATATCATATAGCTTACATGCCTAAGATTCAAGCACATCGAGCATTCATGACTAATATGGTGGAGTGGTGGCACTCAAAGATGTTTTCATTCAGACTCCCCACACGAGAGGTGACTATCACTTTAGAGGATGTGTGGTGCATCTTGAGGGTTCCAATTTATGGAGAGAGAGTTTCATATGAGCTTGAATCTGGTGTAGAGGCTTTGGAGAGAGTCCTACTAGATGATTAGCTAGATATCGACAATGGCCAAAGTGACCTCTGACATTACATTAGGGTCATCACTCTCGCAACAAGATAGGATCAAGCACCTCCTACAAGCATAACACCCACAACATCAATTTCCTAAAAAAATTAAAACAACTCAAGTCTATAATCCCTAAATCACAAGCGATGTTTTTTGTAAAAGCATCACTTGATCACAGTTATAAGTGAGCCTTTTTCAAAAGTGTTATGTTACCATTTCAAAAGTAAACCTAGTTGAAATAGCATCATTTTTCATTAGTCAAAATTAAACCAAAATCTTAAACTGACTTGCTTACATAGAAGCATCATGCTAAAATCAATAGCATCACGTTGGTGTTCATACATCATGTCAGGTTTCATTAGCATTGATTCTAACTCTATGTATTTGATGGCCTACTTTTCCTTAGCATTTACTATACCTAAAACTATGTGCAAAAGTACAAAGGATAGGTATGTACCAAGGGGTCTGCTCTGGCGGACCACTAGAACTATCAGATTATGTCTACGTTGTGTGGGGCAGGAGGAATGTGACCCATCTCTGCAAGGTCTCTACAAAGCAATATAGCTCTAAGCTATGGAAATATCTAACTCTCAAGGTGCAAATAAATTGAAAATGATCCTAAATTCATATTATGGTCCCCAAAACCCTAATTTTTCACCCCTCCCACCCTCTTCATCCTATTTCTCACCTTTTCCATCTTTCCTAATCTATTTCTTGGCTTTCTAAGACTTGATTGTTCTTCCTCTTCCTCACTGAACCTTTCTCGTCAACCTATCATGAGCCCAACTCAAAAAATTATTTTTCTAGCCAACCTCTCAAGGGGCTAGCCTACCATCCTCCCATTATTCCTTCATCTGCTAGGGCATAGTGAGGCATCATAAAAAAAAAAAAAAAATTCCAATCAACATCATGTCTTTGATGAAACAACGTAATAGGTACATTGAATCAAAGAGGGGAAAAATGTAGAAACCTAAAATTGTTTGAATGCATCACACTCATAATTCGCTATTTTCTATCATTTCTCTCATCATCTCCTAATTCATCAATTTTAATTAAACAATTTCCAATTATTTGATTATATTCATTATTTTCCTCTATTAACTGAATAATTAATATTATTTGATTAACTCATCAAAATTCATAATTTTCCTCAAATTCACATTAATTAAATAATTTTGAATTATTTAATTAAATTCAAATTTCTATTTCTCCACTCTAATTAAATAATTTTAATTATTAATTAAATCTTGATTTTCTCTCACCTCACAATTAAATAATTTCTTAATTATTTAATTAACTAATTTCCTCCAACTTGCACATGACATATTCCATTTTCAAAAAGGGAAATTCCTTTTTCAAAATATATTCCCTCAAAAATATCCTAAACTAATTCCCTTGAAATGAGGAGATATTTTCAATTAATTGAAGCTCTCATTCAATCTCATCGATTGATCTTTGGATCTAATCTCTACCATTGATATTTATCCTTTGATCTCCACCGTTGATCAAATCTCCTAGAAATTTATAAAACAAACCATCCTTTTCATAAAATTCTTTCACAATTCTCATAAGAAATTGACAATATTTTGAGAGAATTTTTTCATCATTTTTTGAGCATTTAAGCAACATTTGTGAATCAAGATCATCAACAACAAGCTTTTGCAACATGGGTTATGCATAATTGAGCAATCCACATATTGAATTAGCATAATTACAAAAAATGGAGTACAAGGTTTGCATGTTTCTTTGAGTATTTTGATCTTAATTAGAATTACATTCTTGATTTATGTTTTATTCATTGATTCATTGCATTCAACTTCATTAGTTAATGGGCTTAATTGATCTTTCCTTTGTAGGTTCTTGATATTTTCTAACCCTAATTTCTTTAATTGTATCTCTAATCATTTCCCATTATTCATGTTGGATAGGATGCAACCTGTGGATTTTGAATCATCTCCCTTTTCTTGCTTCATTTTCAAGAAATTGAGCCATTGGGAAAAATAGAGCCCATCCCTAAATAAGCAAAGGATGGCTAATATCTAGAAATAAAAGGAGTTTGAGGCTTCCAAAACCACAAAAGATATGGATCCCTCTAAAAAGAGTCATGATCGTATCAAAGATTCCCAAAGGGGGGAAATAGAAGACTTTATGTGTATCTGTAATGATATAAATCTCAATCCTACAAAACATAACTATGTTAGAACATGTATGCAATATAAATAATCATTCAATGGAATGCAAAGGAGAATATGAAAGAAAAGGAATGAGACTAGAACAGTCTCACCCATTTCTCTCCTCCATGGCTCATTTCCATTGTACCTCCTCAAGCTTGCTATGATAATAATGCCCTCAGCCTTTGTGTGAGCAAACTAATATATGCCTAGCCCTAGCATTTAATAAAATATGCCTAATGTGTGAGAATGAGAATGCCAAAAAAATAAATTAAGCAATGATTGATCTATAATAATGATTCATGGATCCGAAAATGAGATCAAGATTGTCATTCTATAGAAAATGTAATCTTGAACGGACGGACAAGATGAGAGATTGAGGAATACCCTAGAATCAAAGGTCAAGATTCAATAAGGCAACTCTCAATTAGGGTTAGGGAAAAATACCCATACATGTGAATAAGATTTAATTAAATGAATTAAATCAAGACTGAATGTGACAGTTGAGATGAAATTAGTAAAAATCAAAAGACAAGAGGATAGGATTTTAGAAAATCAATAATTTTGGAAATTACTTGATTTGTAGAAGAATATTTCCTTTTTGAATTAAATTAATTCAAAATAGAAGTTTTTGTGAGGTAATTAGTAATTGATTTTTGAAATTAATTACTAAATGAAGAATGATATTTTTAAATGATTTTCTTTATTTAAAAATATAGAAGTGTCACATACAATAGTTAAATAATTACAAATAATTATTTAATTTAGAAGAAGTGATTTATTAATTAAATAAATTAGCAAATCTATTTAATTAAGAGGATTTAGGAATTAGTGACACATTAAATAAATATATTCATTTAATAATCAGGAGGACATTAATGATAAGGATTAATTAAATAATTTGATGACTTTATTTAATTATTAGAAGACTTTGACAATTAGTGACATATTAAATTAAATAAATAAGATTTATTTATTTAATAATCATGAAGAATGAAAGATTATGAATTAATTAAATAATCATGAATTATTTAATTAATAGTTGAATGTGGGTTAGAAACATAATTAAAATATCATAATTATGCTAGGGCAAAAGGTGGTAAAATATTGCTTGCGGGCCTAAGTCATTTTTAGGTGTCTACATTTGCCCCTCTTTGTCATAATGCAGCTTGTCACGTTATGGCAAAGAAAACAAGTCTAGTATATGCCCCAGTGCAAAATAAGTTGAGGAAGAATGACGAGGAGGTAGCGGTATGCTACCTCGAGAGGACAATTGGGTTCCAAGAACACGGGTGTGCTCTCGAAATTGATGAGAAGACTAGAATATGACGAGATAAAGAAATGGTAGAGAGAAAAAGATGAATGCTAGGATAGAAGGAAATGCAAGTTAGTGCGGAAAATGAAATGCATGTTAAAATCCTTCAATATTTGCCAAGGTACTAAAAGGTGTTGCTTGAATCATCATTAGGCGGTAAAAATGACACAAATGGACAACAAACACCATGGTATGACATAGACCAAGGTGTGCAAGGTCATCCAATTGCAAGACAAACAATCGCAGACAAGGAATGTCCTAACTCATACTAGAGGCCCATTTGCCCTAGTCTTTTTGTCAAGACAATCCACAAACAGCAGCCAAAGAAAAAATGAAATAGGTCATGAGACGTCGTCGCACCTCTAAATCCTTCATGGGACATCCTCGAGGTAGCTAGTAACATGACCAAAAGACAACTCCATAAAAAGATAAGACCAAATAGCCAAAAATTCACAGTCATTTACTTTGTATTGCCAATGTTTGTTTGCCGAAGATTAATTGTTTGAAAGCTTGATAGGTTGATAGGTTCTGACGGTTTGACGGTGCCTAAGGTCAGAAAGGACACTACCTGAAAAGGAAAATGACACTTTGACAAGATCTAAATCCAAGAAGGACACATCTTGAAGAGGACCAAAAAGTGACAAGAGACTGGCATTTTGACCAATGTTTTGGCAAGTTGATTGATTTTGACTTGATAATTGATTGGACTATGTTGTCTGATTTTGACCAATTTTGACATTGACGTTTTGAATGACTGTCTTGTGTTAAGATTTTGACTTTGTCTAACTTATTTGACTGACATGACCATGTTTGATTACGATTCTATTTTGACAAACCTAAACGGACTGACCTAATGTCTCGGGGATTCAAAGATGAATCTTGCCTATGTAGCAAATGCGTAGAGACAACGTAGTTCAGACATGGACAAAAGATTAACTAACGAGACTAATGGGACTGACCAGATAGAGATTGACTTTGACTCTGTTTTTGGGATTTTGACACTTTTTTGAATGTTTTTGTATTTTCTCAAGACGTTTTTCAATTTTTAGGACTTTTTTAGGACTTTTTTTTTTTTATGACTTTTTTCAAGACTTTTTCTATTTTTTATGACTTTTTGATGTTTTATGGAAATTATGACAAATGCATGTGAATGATGTCAACGCACATGAATCCAAGGACAACTATGATTTTGCTGCTAGCCAAGCTGAATATCGATTGATAGGTAACGATGACGATGACAACATTGTTTGACGTGGGAAGGACACATCCCAAAACAATGTGAAGATGACAAAATGTTGTTTGACGTGGGAAAGACACATCCCAAAACAACGTGAAAATGACAATGTTGTTTGACGTGGGAAGGACACATCCCAAAACAACGTGAAGATGACAATGTTTGCCAGGTTTTCATCATGGTACTTATCCAAAGTGCCTGTTTGCCAGGTTTTCACTGTTGGATGAAATTTTTCTCTTTACTGTTGTTGAAATTTTTTGATTTTTTTTGGTGTCACCAAGATGCCTGTTTGCCAGGTTTTCATCAAGGGACAATTTTTATTTATTTTTTTGATTTTTTTTTTACATTTTTGCCTGAATAGCCTTGATGTTTTATATGACCACTGACTGTGCTGAAGCCTTTGATGATGTCGATGTAGATACTAGTGCCATGACATGCCAATAATGACCTTTTTGAAGTAGTTGCCTTGTCAGGATGATAGCGCTTGTATACACCTTATTGATGTCATTGTGATCTTTGTTGATACTGGAGTTGGCTTTATCCAAATACGCACATCGTGATAGAGTGCCATGAGAGTCCTTGTGGTAAAGAGTTGTTGCCAAAATGCGACGGATTTGTGACATGGGATGCTTGGACTTTAAGGAGGATGTAGGATTATGATGGATGATGATGGACGTGGATGGGTTGATTGAATGTTTGGATGTAGCTATTTTTACTCTCCAAACTTTGGGTGTTGGGTTAGGATGTTGTTTGGAACCAACATTTTCATATGTCTTTCTTGATGGCCATTTTGATGGAGGTGGACAAGTATTGTATGTGGGAGTCCTCTTGTGTTGTGGCTCCACATTTTGATTGACTTTGGAATTTGGCATCGTTTCTTTGCCTGATTCATTATTTTCTTGACTTGATCCATTTTGGCTTCATTTGTCCATTTGACTGTTTGTCTGATTTGATGGCCTTCGACATTTGATTTTGGATTTTTGATTTGTAGTACTTTTGTTGGTTCCAAATGGAAGGTTTATTCATGATGGAATGATGGTTTGGGGTGTGGAGGGAAGGGGTATTGGCAACAATCTTATGACAAGGACTACTCATGATACCCATTTTGACATTTGTATTAGATAAAGTTGCTCCCAATATCGAGGAGGGACCACTAACATCTTTTGATTTTCCGACTGATGAATAGCCAAGGCCTTGATGTCTGTAATGTGCTTGGACTTGTACAGGTTCCAAGATTCCTTGCTCGTGTAGGCCTCCCTGATAATGCATGTTCTGAAAAATTTTATTGGAGATGGGATACTTGTTACTTTGGAAGCAAGATGCTAACCCATCATTATTGGGGAGATTAATGCTTGAAATCTTCTCCTCTGTAAGAAGGCCTGCTTTGAAAAACTTAGAAGATCCTAATTGATAGGATGTTGTAGCTTTACTGACATGTTGGACATGTTTTTTATTAATATCTTCAGTCTGATTAGGTGACCTGTTAGATTTCGATGATTCTCTTGGTGTTTCCAAGTCTATGTCAAAACCGTCTTCAAGGTCATTGTCATAGAGCCCACTAAATTCAGCTATAGCTTGATCATTTGCAAATATGTCCATGCTAGAATATTCTTGTTCTAGTGGTAGATCATCTATGTGTCCCATGGAGGCAAGTGTCTCACTTTTGGAAGTGCCAATATCCAAAGCCTGGATAGGGTCATCTTCAAGTTTTTGATCATGAATGGTATAGAGGTCAAGGAGTGGATCATTTTGGACTTCTTGATCAAAGATAGTGTCTTGATCAAAGATGGGTGCATTTTGAATGTCATGATTGGAAATAAGATCTTGACCAAGGATAGGGTCATCTTGAATGACATGGTTATGAATGGACTCTTGACCCAGGATAAGTGTATTTGGTATGCCATTATTGTCTAGGAGGACTTCTTGAATGGACGCAAAGTTGGAGTCATGAAATGGACTACTTTGATCTTGACATGATGGTGATGTTATAATGTTGTGCTTTGGACTTGCCTCTTGACATGTATCTTCAAGTTTATGAGATGGGATGGGACTTTGGAGACCATGACTAGATGTGTTTTTATGACCCAATGGAGTGTCTTGAAATGGATTGGTGTATGATGGACTAGAGTAGGACATGGAGCTTTGGACTTGGTTGAGATATGATGGGCTAGAATAGGACATGAATGTATGACAAGGATTTGTCGTGGATGAAGGACTAGAATTAGGATATGACGTGGGTGGTGGGCTAGGATACAACGAAGGACTAGGATATGACATGAATGGAAGACTCTGATATGACGTGGATGGAGGACTAGCATATGATGAAGGACTAGGATATGACATGAATGGAAGATTTTGATATGACATGGATGAAGGACTAAGATAAGATGAAGGACTAAGATATGATGTGGAGGCTTGGAATGGATTAATGGAGGGTTGGTTTCCCTTGTTAAAGCTAGGGTGGGTATGACTAATGGATGTTTGTTGTGACTCAGTGCCATCAATGGTGTTAGGAGACCCTTGATAGTAGATGGATAGAGGACCAGAGCTATTGGTAAGAGGGATGGATGAATGAAGGACTAGAGGGTGAGGTGTGTTTGGACTTGCATTGTAGGTATAGCGTTTTGAAGTCCCTAGCAAGTTGTGTGTGACCCTTACTATTGAATTGGCATTTGATTTCACTAGCAAGCATGTCATCATGACTTGAAGACATGATGGTGGATGAAATGAGACTAAGACTATGCAAAGAGACAATGCAAAGTGATAAAAGGGGATGCCTTATGTCAAATGACTTTTAGGAAAGGTTTTTCTAACCACCCCAATGTTTAGCCAATGTCTCAGTTTGGATTGTCAAAGGACTGATTTGTAGGACAAGATGATAAAATGACAAGGTAAGATTTCCACACTAGACTTATGAGTTGGAAATGGCTCACCAAAAGGACAATGACTTAGGATTGATTTGTTTTGACTTGGTCCAATGACAATGTATTTTTGAGACAATGGTTTGACAAAGGAAGGAAAGTTTTCCTATCCCAAAGGTGTGAATTTGAGGATTTAAGACTTTTCCTATGTTGATGACGATGACGGATTGCAAGCTAGATGAAGACTAAAATGCAAAGATGGATGAGTTGGAAAAGTGCCTTGCTGGTTTCCGACAAAGACTGGTGGAAAAGAATGTCAGTAAAATTTGATTTGCAAAAGTTTGGCCTCTGGTTTTTGACAGTAAATCTATTTTTCCAAAATGTCAGGCAAATGCGTCGTTTAAGGTCTTAGATGTGGTGCAGTATCAAATGCGTCGTTATCAGCAGAAAATGTATTGTGCTAAAGCAAATGCGTTGCAATATTTTGATGTCTTATGTAAAATGGAAAATGTGGCGTTTGAGATTGCAAATGCGGTTTGGGAGAGCAAGTGTGGCTCTATTGCAGTTCAAGGTGCAAATGCGACGTTGAAGCGTGTAAATGCATTACATGCAGTCAATTGTGGTTTTAGAACTGAAAAATGCGACTCGGTGATAGAAAATTGCAGTTTGATTTCTCAATTGCGGCTCTGAACTGTGCAATTGGGGTTTGACATGTCAAATGCGGCTTTGTTTTAAGCAATTTCGGTTTAGTTTATCAAATGCGGCTCTAGACTGCGCAATTGTGGTTTATCATAGCAATTGCATTGCAATGTACAATTTTGTAGAAACCTGAACACTGTTTTGTAGTTTTGACAAGTTTTTGTTTTGACCCAGATTTGTGAATTTTCAATTTGTTGAAGTCTTTTTGAAAACACTTGTCAAACACATAGATATTAAAACTTTAAATGTATGTTCAAGCAGACTCACTCTTAATGGTCAAAGGGTCATTGTAACAATCGTAGCCCACATCTTAAAATCACGTCGACTCACACAGCTATGTCACCCCCTAGAGAGCACCCGTGTTTTTGTCTTTTCCAGGTGCGTACTCAAGGTGATGGAAGTGGATACTGAATCCCCTAAGCAAACAGTCTATGGTGATTATATGGTGAGTGTCTTGGGGGGAGATTCTTCCCTCCCCTTGCACCATGATTGAGACAATGTCTGGCTACTGACTCGGCTGGCTTCTACACTATGGTCTTTAGTCAAGGTTTCCGTTCGGCGCGGCAAACAATAAACTCCCTTAGGAGACCTCCCAACCTTTAGAACAAAGGTTTTGGGGATGGTTATCTTTGCACACTGCCGTCGAATTGCGGACTTTCCCTAAATTCACTTTTGATTATAGTGGGTTGGAAAACCTGGCTTTGGCTGTTCCCACTTAGGTCATTCCCGTAGGGTGAGTACTTTTTCCCACTACACAAGCCTTCTAAAGGTTGTAATAAAGCAGTAAATGCATAAAGAAAAAGGGTAAGTTGGGTTTTTTGATCACCCAGTAAAGGGGAGAGCATATACCTATTACCCCACAAACACAGCAAAAAGGTGTTCAATTTTAAGCCCAAATGAAGATTATCTATTCTAGGTGAAGATGTTGCTTCACAAAATCATGGTGTTCATTTTTAACCAACAAAAAATAGATGCGGTGACTATCCTAGATTGATAAATTCCAATTAGTGTTGCTTATCCTAGGATTGATAGATTTCCAATTAATGTGTCTATCCTAGGGTTGGTTCCGTTTAATCCAGAAAAAAAAAAGAACATAAAAACTAATAAATTTCTGGTCGCGGATGCGTCGGATCCAGATTACAAATTTTTCAACAAAAAATGAAGATTTACTAGTCAAATGTGGCTCAGTAGGCAGTTGCAGCTCTGGTTCTCGCAGATGCAGTTCAGTGTGTCAAATGCGGCGTTCACATGCGCAAATGCGGCTCGACAGAGTAGTTGCGTCGCTTTAGGTTGTAGTTGCAGCTTTCCGTGCACCTGTACCTGCAAAAAATAATTCTGAGGCCATACGAAACCTGCAAATGAGTGTTAGGATGTCGGGTTCATGAATATAATGATATAAATCTCAATCCTGCAAAACATAACTATGTTAGAACATGCATGCAATATAAATAATCATTCAATGGAATGCAAAGGAGAATATGAAAGAAAAGGAATGAGACTAGAACAGTCTCACCCATTTCTCTCCTCCATGGCTCATTTCCATTGTAACTCCTCAAGCTTGTTGTGATAATAATGCCCACAGCCTTTGTGTGAGCAAACTAATATATGCCTAGCCCTAGCAATGCCTTTGAAGGATTTTAATAAAATAAACTATGCAAACTAGAAAGTAAATTCTATTATGCAAAGTCTTAAATAAAATATGCCTAATGTGTGAGAATGAGAATGCCAAAATAATAAATTAAGCAATGATTGATCTATAATAATGATTCATGGATCCGAAAATGAGATCAAGATTGTCATTTTATAGAAAATGCAATCTTGAACGGACGGACAAGATGAGAGATTGAGGAATACCCTAGAATCAAAGGTCAAGATTCAGTAAGGCAACTCTCAATTAGGGTTAGGGCAAAATACCCATATGTGTGAATAAGATTTAATTAAATGAATTAAATCAAGACTGAATGTGACAGTTGAGATGAAATTAGTAAAAATCAGAAGACAAGAGGATAGGATTTTAGAAAATCAATAATTTTGGAAATTACTTGATTTGTAGAAGAATATTTCCTTTTTGAATTAAATTAATTCAAAATAGAAGATTTTGTGAGGTAATTAGTAATTGATTTTTGAAATTAATTACTAAATGAAGAATCAGTTGAGTATGTGAGATATTTTTAAATGATTTTCTTTATTTAAAAATATAGAAGTGTCACATACAATAATTATTTAATTTAGAAGAAGTGGTTTATTAATTAAATAAATTAGCAAATCTATTTAATTAAGAGGATTTAGGAATTAGTGACACATTAAATAAATATATTTTAAATATATTCATTTAATAATCAGGAGGACATCAATGATAAGGATTAATTAAATAACTTGATGACTCTATTTAATTATTAGAAGACTTTGACAATTAGTGACATATTAAATTAAATAAATAAGATTTATTTATTTAATAATCATGAAGAACGAAAGATTATGAATTAATTAAATAATCATGAATTATTTAATTAATAGTTGAATGTGGGTTAGAAACATAATTAAAATGTCATAATTATGCTAGGGAAAAAGGTGTTAAAATATTGCTTGTAGGCCTAAGTCATTTTTAGGTGTCTACAGTATCCCCAATAGATTAAGCTCTCAAAATATCAAAGCCAAAATGTAGTGTGAAATATATGCAATGGGAAAGGAAAAAGTGTTTAGGGTTGATGGAAGGAGGCTCCCTAGAGAAGAAAAGTGAAAAACCTTTGGAGGAGTTGTTGATCAATCCTGATAAAAAAAATATCACTACATCCCTAAGGAATATTCCAACCTAGATAGTTGAAGAGTTGGAAGCTTCCCAACCCCATGAGGGTGTGATCTAATACTTTATTGAGGACAACCCTAATCAATTTTTTATGGTTTTAGGATGTGAGAAAGACATGAAAGTGAATTAAATTCCTAGGACTAAGAACTTTGAAGGAAATGAGCCCATTAAGACTGAATTCCATTTCCTTATAGGGGATGAGTAAGGACCTCAATCTAGAACAAATACAAGAAATAGAAGAAATGCTAATTATGGGTGAAATCCTAAGTATGAAAAATATTATCATCAAAAGATGCTAGGAAAAGACACATAAAAAATGGTATAGCTAACATTTTATAGTAGACTATCATGGATATGTTCTTGAAAAGCACAACCACTTCCAAGAAATAAAAATTATTTTGTGGAATGTGAAAGGTCCCAATAATCCTCATAAACAAGACCTTCTAGAAAAAAATATGAGAGCACAAAACAAATCTCTTTTTTATCCAAGAATACAAAATGCACGTGGGTAAGTTAATTAAAGTGAAGAAAAATCTCTTTAAAGATTGTGGGTTTCATAGAGTTGCACTAATAGGGCCTCCAATGGTATTTCTAATTTTTTAATCCTAAAGTGGTGAATGGATCAAATTTATTAGATGAATCTAATCACATTGTAACCTTGTTTACTAGTATTGGAGATGATACTAATTAGATATCATCCAATATATGCACCTAAAAATAGAGAAGCTAATGAAATTATGGCTTATCCCTAAAGCCTAAAGGTTTTAGATCTTCCCATCCTATTAGTAAATAGATCTTGATGGGGGGCTTTAATACCCCCTTGAGGTAAAATGAGAAGAAGGAAGATTCTCAAACTTCTCTAGAAAGAAAGGAACGTTTGGCATATTTCATTAATTGGTCTAATAGACATATTGGTGCCTCTCTCATCTAGTTGAGACGTGAACAATATGTGATTTACTCAAATTGGTTATCCTCTCATTATTATACTTTGTTTTTCCTTACTAGGCTTGGTTTTGATTATTATATTATTATTTTATATGCTAATAATTTAAGGAGAAAGAGTTTTCGCTATAGATTTGAAAAAATGTGGACCTTGCATCTTAACTTAGAATATTATAAAAAATGTTGAGTGGTGGAACATTATGGTTGATTCTTGTGCTATGTATAGAATAACTAAAAAATTTAATAATATAAAATCTAACATATAGGATTGAAATAGAATGTAATTTGGACACATTTTAAAGAGAAAATAGGAGGTGAGAGGTAAATTAGACTCAATATAGAAGGATATTCAACACTAGACCCTTCCCTTTTATCATAGTAGAATTTCCTCTAATCTAACCTCCATTCTATTATTTCCAAGGAAGAAGAGCTTTGGAGATAAATATCTAGGAAATCTAGCTTAAGAATGGAGACAAAATACAATTTTTTTTACCTTACAACCCTAAAGCATAGTTTGGCTAATAAAATTAAGGAAATTTAATTGAATGGTATTAGAATCACTAAGGAATCTCATATTTGCAAGGATATGGTTTTATTTTTCACCTATCTTCTTTCTATTGACAACCCTACTAATTTAGATGCTCAAAGGGATACAAATTGCATATGAGATCCCAAAGCTCTTAAGTGAGGAAGATAAATCTATTTTATACAAAATTCCAATGGATGATGAGATTAAAGAGCTTAATTACAATTTTATTGTTCTTATTTGTAAGTATTCATGTGTTACTTTGAAAATTTTAGACCTATTAGCCTTTGCAACTCAATTTATAAAATATTCTTAAAGGTGTTAGCATCCAGATTACAATTGGTCATTCCTAAATCGATTTATGTGTAACAAAGTGGCTTTGTGTAAGGTAGACATATGTTGGATTCCATAATTTCTATTCATGATGCCCTTTATTTATTGTATGTTAATAAAAGGAAGGTTTTCTTCTCAAATTGGACCTAATGAAAGCTTATAATAGGGTGTTATGGGAATTTCTTCTAGAAGTAATAACTATCTTTGGGTTTGGAAATATATTCTTAGACTTGATCCTTGAAATGATATCAAATCCTTTTTTTTTTTTTTGGTTAATGTCTCTCCTTTGAGGTTCTTTTTAATTTCATGAGGTGTTAGACAAGGGTATCCCATTCCACTATTCTTATTTGTTATCTTGGTGGAAGCTATGGGAAGAAATGTCCCAAATGCAATCAATGATAAAATATTGAAGGAGATTCACCCTACCTCTTTTGGACCTCCCTTTTCTCACCAATAAATTGCTGATGATACTTTCATTATAGGTGAAGCCTTGGTAAGAGAACTGAGAGAAATTGAATCCATTTTATTAGATTAGTCTTCCAAAGAGTATGATTTTCATTATAACTCTTTAATCCCTCATCAAAACCAAATTGCTCAAATTGGTGACCTTCTCTCTAAAGACTTGGGGATGATCTTTTTCATTTCAAAGTTTTGGAGTCCTTTTGGTTCAAGTTAATTAATATATTTCAAGCCTAGTTATCCAGGTGGAAACAATCATTATTAAGCTATGCTAATAAAATTCCATTTGATCAAAGTCACTCTATAGAAAATTCATGTTTATGGTATGAGACTTTTCAAAATTATTGTAAAGTTTATGATGAATATTGAATAGATCCAAAAGAGATTTCATTGGTCTATAATTGAGGAGAGAAAAATATTGCCTTTGGTGTCTTGGTCAGGTGTTTGCAAGTCCAAAAAATAGGATGGTTTGATAATTAGAAAGATTAAGGAGTTTTATATTTCCTTAATGTCCAAAATTTCTTGGAGTCTAATGATTAAGCATGATGAGTGGACTAATATCACTAAAATAAAATATTTATGTCAACATAGTAACTTGTAGAATTATTTATAATGTTCTAATCTTCCCCTCGATTCTTGTATTTTTAAAAATATTATGTACAACAAAGATAATTAAAAAATGTTAGAAATGGAATTTTAGGTATAGTAACTCCATTAAATTCTAGGAGGATAGATGGAATTTGGAGACTCCTCTCTCCAACTGTGATTGGGAAAGGCCTCTAAAATATCTTTATTGAAGGTAAATTGGGGTTAAAGTGGAAAACTATATCGATATGGAGAGTGGTTCTTAGAAGTGTCTTTCTTCCTTGATCCCTTCTAATTTAGAGCTACTATCACTAGGCTTCAACCCCTGCTCTCTACGACTCCCATTCCTCTTTTCCCTAGGAGGTATAAACTCATTTTGTTCTCTCCCTCAAGTGGCTCCTACTCTAGTGCTTCTATTTTTCTTCTCTTGGAACCCCTATTGTTCCTAGTCTCTTTTGGTCCAAGGTTTAGTCCTTCAAGCTACTTCCCAAAGTGAATATCCTCTTTTGAATATTTGTTCAAAATGAGGTCCTTACTCTTGAAAATCTTATGAAAAGAGTATTTTATCTCCCTAATAGATGCACTCTTTATGAATGTAATGAGGAGAGTTTTTTTCACTTGTTGGTGGAGTATAAGTTTTCAAAGGATGTTTGGGAAATTTTATTCATTTAGTATAATGTCAACTAGGTTTTCACTGTTCATTATTAAGTTGATTGATTAATGGAGCTCTCCTTCTTCTAATCCTTCCTTGCAGTGTTTATGGTCCCTTATGCTTCCCCATATTTATTTGGGGTTGTGGAAGGAAATAAATAATCATATCTTTAGGAAAAAGGAGATGTGATAAGGGTTGCCAATATTTTTTTATTTAAGGAAAATTTTATCACAAGGATCCCTAGAATGGTGTCCAATACTTCTCAATTTGACCTTGAGATAGCCAAATCTTGAGACCTTCACTTTCATATTTCTTTCCCTTTTAATAAAATGAAGAAATCTAGAGATGGAGTGGCTTGGATCCCACCCTTGAGGAGTCAAATTAAGGCTAATTCCAGTGGTTCCTTGAAGGGAAATTTGAGTGTTGCTAGGAGTGGTGGGGTCATTAGAGATGATCAAGTTTATTTTATTGTTGCTTTTTCTTTACCTCTTGGTTTTCAAATAAATAACTTTGTTGAAGTTACAAACTCATTTAAAGCTATCCATGTTGATTTGGGTTTGGGTTTTAAAAAAACAATAGTTGAAGGAGATTCCCTAAATATTATTTAGTGTCTTCAAGGTTCTAGAAGTCCTAGTTGGTTGATTGAAATATTTATAATGATGCCCTTGAGCTTGGTAAATTTTTTGAGGATATCCAATTTAAGAATGTGCTACATGAAGGAAATAATGTAGAAAATGTGTTTGCTAACCATGACATCATTAGTGATGGCAATAGAATTTGGAATGATTCTATTTCCATTCCAACACAAGCCAAAGAACTCATAAATTAAAAATCCAACTATGGAGGATACCTAAGGTGTAATAGTAACTAGGAGAGGGAATCCATATCAAGGATTAATGATTTACTTTGGAACCTTTGATTCCTTTGATAAAAAGTTTAATGATTTTTTAGTGTCTATGAAGAATTTGAGAATTAGTTGCTATATGTCAACACGGTTGTGGTTTATGTTGATAGTGATCTCATTACTATGGGAAGAAGGATAATTGGACTTGAAAGAAATAGAGTAGATTCCTCCAGTTGTGATGGGGTCTATGAGAAACCCCAAGTTTCAAATATTATGGAGGGAGGTTTAACCCCCTATATTGAAAGATTAATGTCCATGACCCTAAATTTCATAAAGGCCTTTATTTTTGATAAGGTAAGTAGCATTTACAGGGTGATGTGCCCTTAACACATGGAGACACAAGGGCCAAAAATTTCAAGTCTAAAAAGCATAGAAACTAAGCCAAAAAAACATAGATCGCGGATCAACAGTAGATAGTCAAAACATAGACAAAACAACAACTAACTAGAATTATCCCAATTCTTTGATAGGAGATCAAAAACATCATTTCCAACCCATTCCTAGTCATCATCAAAATTCTTTCCATCCAATTCATCTTTTATAACAAACAGATTGTTGGTAATAAAGTGGACCAGCTTAACAGTAAAACGGGTCAAGCCACGGTATCTCTTGTCTAGCTTGTCCATTCTATCCTGCAGCACACAGTGCTCCTCTCCATCATCAACAAACTTCACAGTATCAACATGCTCCATGTCCAACGGGTATGAGGACTGGGAAGCCGAGTTCTCTTTCTACACTTTACTATTATTAGGAATGGTGTGGGGCCCTCCAACATACTCCTCCTTATCCCCAGACACCTCTGCACCCTTATAATCTTTGTTGTCAGACCGCTCCTCCTCCGAGTCCAAATCCACCTACCTTTTTTTGTTGTTCTTAGCCAATTTACCATACCTTCTAATGATGGTCTCTCCACTAGTCACAACCATCACCTCAACCACCGTGTCACCCTTAGAATCCTTACCCACCACATTTTTACCTCTGATGTCCTTCATCGAAGGCTCCATCAAACCCTTTGCATCATCTTTTCCTTTCTTCTTTAGGTGGGTTTGCTAGCAGTCTTGGCAGGGGTCAACTTGAGATCACAGAGACTAGCCACAACACTGGTCTGGGCATTTCCCGCATTCCCCTTGAGATTTTTAGCAACAAGCTTAGGCTTGTGAGTATTAGCAGCAACCAGATGGGTTTTTCGAATGGGACCTTTGGACTCGGTCGGGGAAATATTTGTCACAACAAGAGGTTTGATTTCCTCCACACCAACAGTAGATATAGGTTTGGGTGGGCATAATGCAAGATGGAAATGGCAAAGTCTCATAATGAGACCTTGGTGTAGACGCAGGGGAGGGGTATCATCAGGGTTAAGGCCAACGGCTTCAATTCATTTTTCCACAAAGATCTCTAAATCCTTAAGTAGGAAGAAAGGAAAGCTTAATAAAACTTTATCCCTAAGGTGATTTAAAAGAGGGAAATGGTAGAAGAAGAAGGTTTTGTATCTACCTTCAAGAGTCGCATACTTCATAAGGGTCGGGCAGACTTGGTCCCATGGTTGCGGAAGGGCCTCTCTCTCGAATCCCGAATAGTTATAGACTGAATTCTCATTCCCCACAAAGAACGCATTCATGCTATTATTATCCTGGGTCTTAGTATGCTTAAGATACTTCTTACCATTACTCTGCAACCTTGTTGCCTGTGCAATCACATCTTCATTCACTTCAAAAGAAATCTTGCCTAGAGTCACTCTTCGGTTCTTCCAAGATTTGGAAAATTGCACAAATAAATTAGGGTCGTGACCCACCAGATTCTCCATTAGGGGAGCCAAACCTCCTTCAACACATATATGCCACACCAGCAAAATTTTATGAAATTCACCACAATTGTTGGGCTTCGTTCGACACAATCACCACCCATAATGCCTCTCTACACAAGAAAAACCAGAGAACCTGTGAGAGTAAAAGGTTGGATAAAATGGTTAGGAGAAGGGTCACACGCATACAAGGGAGTTTTAGTTGAACAGAGCAACATTGGTTATTCAAAGCAATGTGCAGGACACATGCATGAGGAGGTAAATATTTTAATGCAATCTTGGTGGTATCATTAATGGGAATCTTCAAGCGATTGCGGCTAGGTGAGCAGGACATGATGGGAAAGCAAGGTTTTCCATCCATGTTGTCCTTACACAAAAAGCTAAGCAAGATGGCCACAGGGCCAAATTTAGTAATAACAAGGAGCTCAGTTTTTAGAAGGGGAGATAAAATAGCAGAAAGGATAGAGCCAAAAATAAGCTTATCCTCATAATGAGTAGTCACATCATTATTTAAATAAAAGGAATTAATGAAAATTTGATAGCTTAGCGCAATCCCTAGAAGGAGATAATGAAAGGTACGGCCCTGCCAGGCCTTGATCACAAAGTACCCACCAAACTTCCTCATGATACTCTTTTTTTCAAAAATGGAATTAACCTCATTTTTTAAATTCTGCCACTTGCAGGCCACCTCAGCATTAACACCTATCCACATGGCCCAAAAGACAAGCATGTGGACCCCCCATAAAACCCCCAAAATCTCATGTTTAGTTATCATCATATTAAGTAAGGGCTTTGTTCTTTCAAGACAAGACCTTGAATGCCTGGCGGTAAGTTCCCCAAATTGCGCCAGCACTTAGAACAACTCCAAAGAGTACCAAAGTTGGCTAAGGCATTAGCCACTTGATTTCTCTCCCGATAAATGTGGGTAATGTTCTTTAAATTTAACTTAGACACAAAAAACCTTATGTCTAGTAGGATATCCTTAGTGCTCCACCTTAGTAATCTACCAAAGTTAGCAGCATCAATAATGGACTTAGAGTCACCTTCAATGTGAAGGTTCTCAATCCCCATAGAAATAAAAAATTATAAGCCCTTGAGCAGCACACGAGCTTCTACAATCATAGAAGATTGGAAACCTATTCCCCCAGCATAACCAGCCACAAAATTTCCTATGGAATCTCTGATAACATCTCCTATACTAGCTCTGCTCGGGTTGCTCTTTGGCTGCCCCATCAAAATTGAGTTTAAGCTAACCCCTATTCGGAGGCTTCCAAATAGTGTTACTCCTACCCAGGGATCTAGAGTTTTCATAGGAGCTTGCATCCAAGTTTTGATGCTAAGCCTTGGCCATTAAAATTTATCTCTTAGTTACTCCCTTATTCAGAGTTCTCCCTTTGAAGAGAGAATTTTTTTCCTCAATGAGACAATACCCTATACCAAAGACCTCCAATGGACACCTCTCAGTATTCCTAAAGTTCCTGTTGTTTCTCTCTTTTCATAAGCACCAACATATAATGGGAGGAACCTAGTTCCAAGTTTCCCCAGGTAAGGGGTGAATGTACGGTCCAATCCAACTCAGTATAAAGGATTTAATATCCTTACACATGGTCCATTGTATGCCCAATCTTTCAATATCCATTCCCCGCACATCAATATCGAATAGGTAGTGAAACAACAAGTGGTCAATAGATTCTTCATTGCATTTACAAAAGAAACATCTGTTGGGGATTTGGAATCCCCTTTTTCTCAAGTTATCTTCGGTAAGAATCCTGTTATGATAGGCAGTCCACCAAAAGAAGATAACTTTCAGGATCATGTGTTAGTTTTAAACCCTCTTCCAAAGGTCAATGGTAGCACCCTGATACATCAGTAGATTGTAAGCCGATTTGACTGACAGATCACCCTACTTATCATGAGTCCAGTAGAATTCATCCCCCAAGGAGGTTGAGGGAAGTCTAGTAAGTGAGAGTAAATCTTGTAGAGACTTAGCTAGGAGGCATAGTTCAGGGGATAAAGGGTAACACAGAGCCAAAACATTCCACTTCCTAGCACCAAGAGGCCCAATGATATAGTCACTAATATGGACACCAAAGAATCGTTGTGCCAACCTCTTAAGATTTCTAAATTCAAAATTTTCAAGTGGGGTGTCAAGTTACCAGGGATCTTCTTAGAATATGGTATTATTACCTTTACCAATATTCCATTTCATCCCACTCTTAAGGAGATCCTATAGGTTGCAAATGCTCCTCTAGGCTAAGGAACCCGAAGGATGAACCTCTGATAGGTAGTTAACTAAAGGTCTATTTTGAAGATATTTAGCATTCATAATTTTACACCAATCCTTTGTATTCCTTAGTTGATCCCAGCCAACTTTGGCCATCAAGGCCTTATTAGTGTAAGAGACAATCATAATCCCAAGACCACCATAATTTTTAGGCTGACAGACTTTTTCCCATTTAACTAGAGCAAATTTATTCTTGTCCTTTATCCCGGACCAGAGGAAATTTCTTTGAATTTTCTCAAATTTCTCAGCTATATATCTGGGGATCTTGAATATAGAAAGGAAGTAGATTGAGATACCTTGAAGAGAAGTAGAAAGGAGTTGAATTTTACCAACATGGCTAAGGATAGAGCCTTCCACCCAGCTATTTTTCTTTGGATCCTTTCAAGAACTAAATTCCAAAAGTCGGGAGTGACCTCATTGATAGTGAGGGGGAGACCAAGGTACATTGAAGGAAGAGAGCCGCTCATACAACCCAGCACAATAGTCACCCTAGCTTGTAGGTTAGGAGTGTTTTTAAAGAAGTAAATCATACTTTTATTGTAGTTAATGCACTGACCAGAGCAAGCAACATAGTTGCTTAGATAATTTTTCCATTTCCTAGCTTCAATCACAAAGGCTTTCCCAAATATGAAAGTATCATCCACAAATTGTTGGATCATAATTGGATCTAAAGAAGAGGTGGCTTTGATTCCCTTTATACACCCATCTGACAATAGACTAACAAATTTCTTGCTCAACACATCCACAATCATGATAAATAAATAGGGTGAAAGGGGATCACCCTGTTTGATACCTCTCCTAGAAGAGAAGAACCCAAAAGGAGCCCCATTAACCATAATAGAGTACTTGACCATTGTAACACATTCCATTATGAGTTTGACCACAAATTGATCAAACCCAAACTTAATTAAAACTTTAGGGATGAAGTCCCAGATAACCTTATCATAGGCTTTAGATATATCTAATTTAAGGGCCATACCAGCATAGTTGCATCTATCCATAGAATGGAGTAGTTCATGGGTGGTTATGGTTGCATCAAGGATATGACAACTAGGCACAAAACCTTTTTGAGTGGGACTGATGAGTTTTTCAAGGAGAGGTTTGATGTGGTTCACCAAAATTTTAAAGAGGATTTTGTAAAAGGTATTACAGAGGCTAATGGGCTGAAAATCAGTCATTGATTGGGGATCAAAAAATCTTAGGGATTAAGGCTAGGAAAGTGTGGTTCAGTCGTTTGATAATTGCTAGATTTAAAAAAATCACGAGCAGCTAAGACGAGGTCCTCACCAATAATCTCCCAAAAGATCTAAAACAAGGCAAGTGGAAAGCCATTAGGGCCAGGAGCTTTGAAAGCCCCCATACTGAAAGTAGCCAACCAAACCTCCTTAGAAGTGACAACACTAAGGATCCCAAGGTTATCATTCTGGGTAATGATGTCTGGGAGAGGGTTTAACAACAGACTAACCAGAGCCAAATTAGGCGCCTCAGCAGGAGCCGAATAAGCCTTCTAAAAATAATCAACAACCAATAGATCGATCTGGGTGGGCGTAGAGATCATCTCCCCTTGCTCATTTATCAATTTAGAGATTGGATTCCTTTTCTTATGTTTAATAGCTAAAACATGAAAAAAAGAAGTGTTCCTGTCACCCTCTTTCAGTCATTGAACCCTGGATTTCTATTTCTAGAAAATTTCGTCTTTCCTTAGAATTTGCTCCCACTCCCTCCAACTCTCTTTTTCCTGGTTGTAAGTAGGTAGACTGAAATCCCCCTCCATTTTCTTTTGTATAGTTTTCAACTTTTCCCCAATAACTCTTTTCTTCTAGAAAAACATCTCCAAAGACACGTTTGTTCCAGCCTTTCACCATACATTTAATATGTTTAAGTTTAAAAAATATCTTGAAAATGGGAGAGCCATGAACAGGAATGTTCCACCATTCAACAATTTAATTCTTAAAGTTAGGGTGGGAATTCCATAGTAGCTCAAACTGAAAAGGGAAAGGTCCCATAGCAGATAGGTCATTTGAAATCAGCGGTAGGGGATTGTGGTCTGACACCGTTCTGGGCAGAGCCTTGAGATTAGCACTGAGTAGGCTAGTCTAGTTACTAGAACAAAGGAATCTATCCAATCTCACTTGTATTAAGTCCTCTCCAAGATGCTTATTGGTCTAGGTAAAGGCTTGGTCAGACAATTTGATGTCAATCAGGCTAGTAGAACTCAGGAAGTTATCCAGATTAGTCATGTTGTCAGATTAATCCACTAGACCACCACTTTTCTCTAAAGGATATAAAGGGGAGTTGAAATTCCCAGCCACCATCTAATGAGATCCATTATTGTTTTTAACCCAACCAAAAAGAACCTGCCACAAGGCATTCCTCGCATTTCTCTGGTTAAGAACATAGACATTGATAAGAGACCAAGATCTACTTGGGTAGGAAAAAGAAACTCCCACACTGTTGAGAAACTGTGTCTCAATTTCCATCTTTATGCCGCTTCATCCTTGCCTTGGCGTTAAAATGTTCCTTCCTACATTTACCTCTATACTATGGTGGTCTTCTTTTGTGTTCTGGTGGTACCGTGGTGAAGGGTTTGGCGGTTACCGCCATACCACGTGCAGTTTTATTCTCACCGTGGTGGCCACGGTATCAGGCCTCCCCTCTGTTTGGTAGTTACCGCCCTACCATGGCCAGCCAAGAGGTTGACTGTGGTAAAGCCGCTAGCAGCTTGGCTGGTGGTTACCGCCCTACCGTGGCCAGCTAAGAGGCTGACCACAGTGGCCACGGTAAAGCCGCCAGTGGCCTAGCTGGCAGTTACCTCCCTACTGCGAGCAGCCAAGAGGTTGACCGCGGTGGCCGCAGTAAAGCCGCTAGCGGCTTGGCTGGTAGTTACTGCCCTACCACGGCTAGCCAAGAGGCTGACCACAGTGGCCACGATAAAGCCGTCAGTGGCCTGGCTGGCGGTTACCGCCCTACTGCGGCCAGCCAAGAGGCTAACCGCAGTGGCCGCGGTAAGGACGCCAGCAGTCTTCCAGAACGGTTCATTGTCATACCACAGGGTGAACTCGGGAGGGCCATGGTAGGGTGGTAAGAGCTCAGACGAGCTCGGTACGCTTACCGCCATACCGCGAGCTGGTCGGATGGGCTCGATGGTAGCGCGGTAAAGGTTGTGAGGACCTCGAATGAGCTCGTCGACTGGTTTGGCCGAGTTGGACTCGGTGTCAAAAGCAGACAGCGAATGATTTGCAGACATGTGGCTTAGTGTCAAAGCAATGATTGGACAGAGACCAAAAGAGTAATTATAGCAGGTGCAAGTCAACCTAGGGCAGCGAAATAGAACCCGATTTGGGTGAAGGCTTTAATGCCTAGGTGGCTCGATTCAAGAAAATCGGTATGGGCAAATCATGGGTGTGATTGAATCAGACATGATTATACCTGGTGATCGGCGGTTGACTGACAGAATTGATTGCAACGCTAGACTTAAGGAAGTTGATAACATATTGTATAAAAAAAAGAGAAAAGATTGGAACATTGGGAGATAATTCGAGTGTGCTACTGTGAGCTGATCAGAGATGACTGTAATTTGTATGTAACCATTTTGTTACTGTAATACAAATAGTCTGGACTTTGTGTGGTGGGTTTTTTACCTAAAAAATTTTTCCCACGTATATCTTATGTCAATCTGTGAATGCTCATCTTTGTGTAATATTTATTTTACTTGCATGTATTCATCTTAAGTAGTTTATGAAGCTATTGAAACTGGTTTATGCTTTAGTCCTCTGTTGTATTAGTGTTAAGGGAATGTATTCCGCACTGTTGGGTCTCTAGATCCATGCATGTTTTCCCTTCAAGTGGTATCAGAGCTTGGCCAATTGTGTTATCCTTGTAGGAAAGATTAGTTTTTTGTGCTAATACTGTTTCAATGGGAGTCTTTCATTGTTAAAACTTGTTTCTATTTGAGATGGCGAATACATCTGGTAGGGTAGACATTGAAAAATTTAATGGCAGTAACTTTGAGTTATGGAAACTCAAGATAGAAGACTTGCTTGTGGATAGAGACCTCTGGATTGCAGTGTCTAGAACTAAGCCACAAAGTACAATGCAAGAAGCTTGGGATCTTGCTGATAGAAAAGCAAGAGGTTTGATAAGACTGAGTCTTGTTGATTCTGTTCTCCTAAACATCCATGAGGAGCAGTTTGCAGCTTCATTATGGAAGAAGCTTGGTGATATTTATCAGGGAAAGTCTCTGGTAAATAAGTTATTTATGAGGAAGAAGTTGTACTCCTTGAAGATGGACGAAGATGCTTCTATTGCAGACCATCTGAACTCATTTAACATGAGTGTCACTCAACTGGCGTTTGTAGGAGTAAAGATTGAGGAGGATCTTTGCATATTCCTGTTGTGTTCGTTACCTGACAGTTGGGACCATCTTGTGATGGCCATTGGAAGCACTACTACTGCTTTCAAGATCTAAGACGTTGTTGCCTCATTGCTATCTGAAGAGATGCGGAGAAAGTATTTAGAGATGGCCAAAGAGGATCTTGTTGTTCGAGGTAGACCAAAGAAGAAAGGCAAGAAGAAGGACAAGAAGTCAAAATCCAAATCTACAGGGAGATCAAAGTCTCTTGGTAAAAATTTCAAGGTGAGATGTTGGAACTATGGGTAACCTGGTCATATCAGGAAGGACTGCAAGGAGAAGAAGAAGAAGAATGCTTTTGACAATGAATCTTCTCAAGCATCAGATGATGTTGATGCCTTCATTGCAGTAGCCTTGACAACTCAAGCATCAGATGATGTCTGGTTGATTGACTCAGGTGCTTCTTTTCACATGACGTCCAATAGAGAATGGTTCTCTAAATACAAGAAGTATGATGGTGGGAAGGTATACTTGGCAAATGATTCAACGTTGGAGATAGTTGGCAGAGGAAGAGTTAGAATTCAGTTTCCTGACGAGAGAGTCAAAGGTATGGTGGCGTACTTCACATACCAGGTTTGGCTCGAAATCTTCTTTCTATCAGTAAGTTAAATGATGCTGGTGTAGAAGTTTCTTTTTCAAGTAAGGGGTGTAAAATGGCTAGAGGTGCAATGGTGCTGGCTAAGGGTGTTCATACTGGCACTCTGTACAAGCTGGATGTACATCCTATTCTTTGTAACAATGCCTCTGTAAAGTCATGTAATGCTACACCTGTAGAGAAAGATGAAGACTCTTCTTTGGCTGCAAATGCAATGGAGGTAAAACTCCCATCTGAGAAGACTATGCTATGGCATCACAGACTTGGTCACATTGGTGAGAAAGGTTTAAAAACCTTGAAGAATAAAAATCTTGTAGAAGGGCTTCATGATTGTAACCTTGAGTTCGATTTTTGCGAACATTGCATCTATGGAAAACAACACCGTGTTTCTTTTTATTCCAGTCCTCACAAATCTTCTAGTATACTGGATTATGTTCATTCTGATGTGTTTGGTCTAGTTAATGTTCCTTCCTTATCGAAGTTTAGATATTATGTTTCTTTTATTGATGACTGTTTGAGAAGGGCATTTGTATACTTCATTAAAAGTAAATCAGAAGTGTTCATTCAGTTTAAAGAATTTAAATCTTTGCTTGAGAATCAGACTGGAAGGAAAATTAAGTGTTTAAGGACAGACAATGGTGGTGAATTTTGTTCTGCATATTTTGAGAGGTATTGCACTGATCATGGGATTAAAAGGCACAAGACAACACCTTACACTCCACAGCAAAATGGAGTTGCTGAAAGGTTGAATAGGATGCTGATGGAAAAGGCAAGGAGTATGTTGAGTGGTGCTGGTCTGGAGCAGAAGTTCTGGGTTGAGGTTGTGGCTACAACATGTTATCTAATAAACAGATCTCCTTGTTCAGCTCTTGTTGACAAGACACCTTTGGAAGCATGGTTTGGTAAGAAGCCTTCTTTGAGGCATGTCCGTGTGTTTGGCTATGAGGCATATGTTTATGTGCCAAATGAAAAAAGATCTAAATTAGATAACAAGGTTGTCAAATGTATTCTCATCAGCTATGGAGTTGGTGTGAAGGGATACAAGCTTTGGAACCCTATTACTAAGAAGGTTTTGTATAGCAGAAGCGTGATATTTCGTGAGCTAAAACCTTTAGTTAGTGATCAATAGCTTGGGACAAATCAAAGTGACAAGAAGAAGGATGCATTTGAAATTTCCCAAACTCTAGAAAGGGAAGAGCTGAGCTTGGTGTACCTAAGACTGAGGAGGGCTCAAGCTTCTCTGGAAGTTCTGATGATGAAGAACAACCTCAGCCTGTAAGAAGATCTACACGAGAAAAAAGATAACCTAATAGGTATGGTTTTTCTATGTTAGATTCAAATTGTGCTTATGCTTTAATTACCAGCACTGATGAGCCAAGGACTGTTAAGGAAGCAATCGGCATGACTAATTCAAAGTCTTGGCTAGAAGCCATGAATGAAGAAATGGATTCTTTGAAAAAGAATGATACCTGAAATTTGGTACCACTACCCAAAGGGCGAAAGCCAATTGGCTATAAGTGGATATTCAAAAGGAAGACAGGTCTTGATGGCAGTGTTAAGAAGTATAAGGCATGATTGGTTGCAAAGGGTTTTTCTAAAATTGAGGGAATTGATTATGGAGAGATTTTTTCCCCTGTAGCAAAGCTAACATCCATTAGATTTCTTTTGTCTTTAGCAGCTGTATATGAGTTTGAAATTGAGCAGATGGATGTGAAGATAGCATTTCTCCATGGTGAGCTGGAAGAAGAAATGTACATGTCCCAGCCTGAGCATTTTGTTGAAAAAGGTAAACAAAATCTGGTTTGCAAATTAAATAAATCTCTCTATGGATTAAAGCAATCTCCTAGAATGTGGTACCAAAAATTTGACATGTTTGTGTTGTCAATTCGATTTGTGAGATCAAAATTTGATCATTGCATTTATTATAAATCTAAAAATAATTGTGTGCTTGTTATCACCCTATATGTGGATGATATGTTATATATTGGAAATAGCAAGACTATGATTTCTGACCTTAAATCTTAGTTGTCTGCAAAGTTCAAGATGAAAGATCTTGGTGCAGCTAGGTATGTGAAAGATCTTGGTGCAGCTAGGTATGTGAAGACAGTTCTGGAGAGGTTTAGCATGGATGACTGCAAGCAGCTTGTTGATCCAGTCATGCATGGAACTAAGCTGTCTGTTGAAGACTATCCAAAGTTTGCTACTGAGATGGAGGACATGACAAATGTGCCCTATGCAAGTGTTATTGGAAGTTTCATGTATGCTATGGTCTGTACAAGACCTGACATTGCCCAAGCAATGGGAGTTCTAAGCCAATTTATGGAAAATCTAGGAAGATCACATTGGGATGCTATGAAGAGAATATTTAGGTATTTGAAGGGGACTTCAGATTATGCACTGTGTTACCATGGCAGTATGGTTGCATCACAGAGGGCTCTCAGCATTTGTGGGTATGTTGATTCAGATTGGATAGGGGACATTGACAGCAGGCAATCCACCAGTGGATACACTTTCATGCTCAATGGTGGAGCTATCAGTTGGATGAGCAAGCAACAGGTTGTAGTTGCTTTATCCATGACAGAGGCAGAGTACATGGCTGCAACTCATGCCTGTAAAGAGGTTGTCTAGTTAAATCATTTATGTTTAGACATCGAATTCGATGTTGGGCAAATTTCAATCTGCTGTGACAGGCAAAGTGCCATTTGTTTGGCAAAGAATCTGACATTTCATGCTAGGACCAAGCACATTGATGTGCAATATCATTTCATAAGGGATATGGTTGAAGATGGAAAGTTCATTCTGGAAAAGGTGGACACCTTGAAAAATGTTGCAGATGCTTTGACAAAGCCAGTTAGCACAAACAAGTTCAGATGGTGTGTAGAATCGATGGGCCTTGGGGCCTATGACAAACAGTGATTTTTGTTGCAAAGGGGTTGCTAGAAATGTTCGCCAAGTGGGAGCTTGTTGAGAAAATGTGTCTCAATTTCCAGCTTTATGCCCCTTCATCCTTGCCTTGGCATTAAAATGTTCCTTCATGCGTTTACCGCTATACCGCGGTGGTCTTCTTTTGTGTTCTGGCGGTACCACGATGAAGGGTTTGGCAGTTACCGCCATACCGCATGTAGTTTTATTCTCACCGCGGTGGCTGTGGTATCGGGCCTCCCCTCTGTCTAGTGGTTACCTCCCTACCGCGGCCAACCAAGAGGTTGACTGTGGTGGCCACAGTAAAGCCACCAATGGCCTGGTTGGCGGTTACCGCCCTACCACGACCAGCCAAGAGGCTGACTGTAGTGGCCGCGGTAAAGCCGCCAGCAGGCCTGGCTAGCAGTTATCGCCCTACTGCGGCCAGCCAAGAGGCTGACCGCGGTGGCCATGGTAAAGCCACCAACGGCCTGGCTGGCGGTTACCGCCCTATCGTGGCCAGCCAAGAGGCTGACCGCGGTGGCCATGGTAAAGCCGCCAATGGCCTGGCTGGTAGTTACCTCCCTACCACGGCTAGCTAAGAGGCTGACCGCAGTAAGGCTGCTAGTAGTCTTCCAGAATGGTTCACCACCATACCGTAGGGTGAACTCGAGAGGGCCGTGGTAGTGCAGTAAGAGCTCAGACGAGCTCGATAGGCTTACCACTATACCGTGATCTGGTTGGATGGGCTCAGCAGTAGTGCGATAAAGGTTGTGAGGAGCTCGGATGAGCTCGATGACTGGTTTGACCAAGTTGGACTCGGTGTCAAAAGCGAACAGCGAATGATTTGCAGACACATGGCTCAATGTCAAAGCAATGATTGGACAAAGACCAAAAGAGTAATTGTAGAAGGTGCAGGTCAACCCAGGGTGGTGAAATAGAACCCGATTTGGGTGAAGGCTTTAATGCTTGGGTGGCTCAATGTAGGAAAATTGGTATGGGCAGATCATGGGTGTGATTGAATCAAACATGATTGTACCTGGTGATCGGTGGTTGACTAAAAGAATTCATTGCAACGTTAGACTTAAGGAAGTCGATAACATATTGTATAAAAAAAAAAAAAGATTGGAACATTGGGAGATAATTCGAGTGTGCTGCTATGAGCTAATCAGAGATGACTGTAATTTGTATGTAACCATTTTGTTACTGTAATAGAAATAGTCTGGACTTTGTGTGGTAGGTTTTTTACCTGAAAATGATTTTCCACGTATATCTTGTGTTAATCTGTGAACACTCATCTTTGTGTAATATTTATTTTACTTGCATGTATTCATCTTAAGTAGTTTATGAAGCTATTGAAACTGGTTTATGCTTTACTCCTCTGTTGTATTAGTGTTAAGGGAATGTATTCTGCACTGTTGGGTCTCTAGATCCATGCCTATTTTCTCTTCACACACTACTCCTGTAGCAAAATAGTTCAAAGCCATTTAACCTAGAAGGGTTCCAAAGCACAAAAAGACCACCCGATGCCCCTTCAGCATCACTATAGAAGTAGGAGGCTCTTGACCATAAAAACTTTGCAATATTATCAAAATTTTCTTTCTTCATCTTGGTTTCTTATAAAAGTAACACATCGATCTTATGTTCTAAAACATATTTCTTTAAAGCTAGCTGCTTGTGGGAGTTGTTTAGCCCACACACATTCCATGACATAACCTTAATTTTTGAACTTTCTTGGAGGACACATCTAATTTACTTTGTTTACCCAAGGCAATCTCATTTGTAGTCTCTCTCAACCTAGTATGTCTTTGGTTGGGTCTACAAGGTTTGGAGTCACCTCCCACATCTGCCTTCTTTTTCCTCCCTCTTTTCTTTGGAGTTATCCAGTTCTCTTCTTCAATAGCTTTCTCCACCATCAAACCCTCTGTGTTATCTACGGCTTCATCAATAACTCCAGTGCTCTCATCCTCCCAAATTTCACCTTCTTCACCCATAGTCTCACTTGTCCTAGAAAAACCCACCTCCAATAGGGGGCCTCCAATTACCTCAACCCCCCCAAAAGCGAGGCCAAAGGATAGAGCATCAACATCCAAAGATTTATCAGTAGCCTCATTCAAAGTTAGAGTGACAATGCTCAAAATCAGATCTTCCCTGGGAATCATTAACCCACTAAGAGGATCCTCAGAGGAAAGTGAAATAGCCAAACCTAGTGAGACGGACTTGGCTAGAGAATCACCTTCCTTTAGCAACTCATTTTCCACAGGAGGTCAGGAACTTATAGCTAAAACTCTCCGGTTAGCCTCTCGATTAAATGAGGATTTATAGTCAGAGACAAGGTGGCTAGCTTTAGCACACTTCTAACAATAAACAACATTTTCATAGCACACTGGTTGGACCCAGTTGCCAAACTTAGAACACAACTTCATAGAGTTAGGAAGTGTCTTGTTCACACTAATATTCACATAAAATTGGGCAAAGACTAACCTGGATTTCAATCTGGTGATGGAATCAGAAGTAATAAATTTCCCCAAGGAGTCCCCAATGCTCTTGAAGATGGATTCATCCCAGTATTCTAAGGGAAACCCAGGTAGAAGAACCTAGACCAAAGCTGATTTATTTAGGTCCACAACAGGGTCAAATCTCGACTTCCAACAACATAATGCCAGATTGTGCTTTCCATACACCCAAGGCTCAGAAGAGAGGACCACCACCAAGTCATCCAAAGCCGTAAACTTGAACAAGAAGAGACCAACCGAAATTGCACAAATCTCCATGCTTCCTTTGAGGTTCCATTTAGTAGCAACCCACTTTCATACCATGTCCATAGAAAGACAAAAGGAGAGAAATTGAGCCACAACTACATTCTCCATGGAGTAGAGAATCCTATCACTGACAGTATCAGAAATAGTGAAATCTATCCCATAAGCTTTGACTTCCTGATTAAGAGGAGGTAAAGGGTTTGAACTTTGTTTTCCATTGGTCAGCACATCCTTCCACCCTAGGGTTTTTGAAAGAATCTCCACTGTCGACACTTTCTCACCAAATAAGACCGAAATCACGGGTGACTCTGAAAGACCCGAAATCAAAGGTGCAAACCCTCTAGGAGTGGCTCTCGAAGGACACGAGTCCACATGTGACAATGTGAGACTTGGATCAGGAAGGGACAAAGGGGGACCGTGGGGTACCCCCAAGGCATAATCCACCATGTGCGTAGGCTATTCAAACATAGACAGAGGAGAGGGGAGCGGGAAAAAAATGACTAAAGTCCTTTGTTAGAGGATGTAAGAATAGGAACTTTTAGCTTTGGGTGGGAGTGTTCTTTGAATGAGGATTTAATGGCCTGCATCATAGGGCTTTAGAATTAATGTTAGAAGATCTTTACAAATAGGAAAGATGTAAAGGAACCCCTCCAAATTTTCTTCAAGGGTGGTGAAAGAGACAAACTAGTGAAGCTACATTCTGGGTATGAGAATTTTTTATTGAAACAAGTCTATGTGACTGTGGCTAAGTGTATAATAAAGTATGTTTCATTGAAAGGAACATACAAATCAATTTATGGCTACCATTTTGTCCCACTCAATCATTTTAAATACAAAGGGCTTGTTTCTTTTCCTTTCTTTCTTTTGGCCTTTGTAGAATACTTGATTAAGGTGAGTAAGAATATTTTGAATATGGTTCAAATTCATAAAGACCTTATGCTTGTGATTATGAATTACAAGAAAGCCTAGAACCTAGCAAAGAAAAATCTTTGTGCTAAAGCCTCCCTTAATAAGGAAAAATAAGGGTAGTGAAATATATTAACACCTCTTCCTTAGAGTCTTTGAGTCACAATTCTCAAGATGATGATACAAAAGAAGAGAAGCATGTGGAAGTTTTGAATGATAACAAGCTTGTTACTTTGGAATCTTCCTTGGACCCAAATTTTGAAGTCTCTAAGGAGAAAGCCACTCTTAAGAAGAATATGAAGTCCAAGGAGGATATCCCTAAGAATTATTCAAGTAATAAGAGGAGGGGAAATGAAACTATTTGGTCTAATTATTTAGAGACAAAAAGATATTTTTCTCGATGAGAGGTGGAGAAAAAGACTGAGGATAGCATGGAAAAATAAGCTGAAGATGATAGTATTGTTGAGAAAAGAGAAATAAATAGTTATGGAACTGATGATAGGGGTCCCTTTTCCCAAGGTTTTTTATTCCTACCTTGAATATCCCTAGGTACTTTCCTATCTTGGTAGCCAATTCCTCTTATAGAGAGGAGTTGTCAATTTTTTTGGATACTATCAAAGATGTGATGACGTCTCGACACATAATGAAAAAATAGTTTCATGTGGAGATAAACATAATTAATATTAGATTGGAAGCATTGAAAAGGAAAATTGGGGCTCAAACCTAGATTTATGATGAGGAGGATAAGAACATCTTTCAAGGTTGGGAGGTCATCCCCAAGGTAGATAGTATAAAAAAGACCTATCTATTATAAACAGAAAATTTAAAGTTGAGTTGATTATTGTGGAGAAATGTAAACATGATGTTAATGATAGGGTAACTTATGTGGAGAATGAACTAAAAATCATAAAGGAGAACTTATATTGTGTAGTACAAATTAGTAAATTCGTTATACAAAAATACTGTAGATAGCATTAAGATCCTCACTAACAAGTTGAAGGGAGATCCATCATAGTCATCTATTTCAGGAAACTAACAAAGTTGTCATGAGGGAAAAAAGAAGACATGTTGATCTAAGTACAAAAACTAAACCATAATTCCTACCAATAGGAGCTTGATGTTGTTGAGATACTAAACCATATTTAACTATGGTTCTATTCTACCTTTGTTTTCTTTGTATTATGTTCTCTTGTGTTTTTAAGACAGTTGTTATCTAGATTCACCAAAGAAAATGTTTTCTTGTACTTATGCTAATATTTTTTTGTTAATCTTCTTGTTGTAAAAGGGTTTCAAGACTTCTTCAAAACTTGTTTTACCTCTTTAATAAAAAACAAGGAAATTAAGCTAAAATTTAAAATTAAATGTAAAAAATATATTAAAATAAACAAGGTTTTAGAAATTAAAATAAATTAAGTAAATATATTTTTTGTAGGTAGTTTTAGATTGTGTGAAAGATTTTTTTAAATAGTGATTTCATAAATGCAACAATACATAACATTTTTGTACTAATTATTCATAAAGTGAAATAGGGGATTTGCTCATACATGCACCTTGGTTACCAATTCATATTTATAATAGCTAGAAAAAATGATATTGTTATTTTTGTTGTCTATATTTTTGTTGTTTTTAACTTATTTCTCTTCATTTAACTTATTTATATTTATTAATACACAAATTTTATAATTGAAAAAATCTAGAAGACAATCTTAACAATATTAGGTTAGATAATATGGATAAGATAATGGTATTAATGTCCATAAAAGGTGGCCTGTTAAGGGGCGAGATTGGGTTAATCCATTTTCAAACCGTAAAGAGGTGCCCCAATGGGAAAAACCTATGGAAGGATGGTGGAAGATCAAATTCGATGGTGATTCAAAAGGGAATCTAGGACCATCGAGTGCATGTTTTATTATCAGAGATTGGAAAGGAGGTGTGATAGCTCTAGGTGCAAAAAAATTGATGGAAGGAACGAGTAACATGGCTAAAGCACAAGCAGCTCTAACAATAGTCAAATGTGGCAAGAATTTTGGGTCAACCAGGATCCATTTGGAAGGGGACACCATGGTAATTGTGCAAGCGATAATGTTGGGGGTAATACACGCGTGGCATTTACAAAATTTAATTGAACAAATAAGAGAGGATTTAGCCACCCTTGAGAGTTATAAAGTGAGTCACATTCATCGAGGTGGAAATAATGAGGCAGATGTACTCTCAAGGTGGGCAATGTCTTTTGGTGAAGTTGGCAAAGTAAAGATAGAGGATTTGAGGGAGATTATGTCAGAAGAATTGGAGGATGTGGGCTGGAACGTAAAGTTAATTGGTAAGGGTGGCGGCTAGTGTGAGCAATGTGAAATCACGAGTGAGAGAACCTGAAGCTGTGAGGTGTAAGGGAAGTACATTAGCATTAATTCTCATCAAATGCGAGGAGCAATCTTAAATGGTAGAATTATGGTTTGCTCATTTCAAAAAAGCACATACTTAGTTTGTAGTGAAAGTTGTAGAGGTGGTGACAACCTAAAGTAATGGAGGAAAACTTCTCCTTTCGTTCTCATCGACAACTCAACCTGTTCTTCGATGAGGTCTCAGAGAAGAGAATGGAGGGCCTCTTCTTGGTGCTAGATAAAAGACTTGGCCAGAGCATTCAAATGATCCTTGGAAGTGGCTTTGATCTATTGTCGCACAAACCCAAAGAAAATTTAGCCATCTACTCTCTTATGGCAGCCTGGGGTTTGGACCTTGGGGCAGTAGAATTGGTTAGGAAAATAATGAAGAAGTTTTTGCATGAGGATTTTCTTCTAAAAATTGAATCCATTATGGAATGGGTAGTTCTGGGGGTTGGTTTTGATGTTTCAGAAGGCGTGGTGGATGAAGAATTTGAATTGTTGTTTGGTTCAGTAGGGATAAATCCATTCATCAGGTGGCTCAAGGGTAATTTCAAAGCAAGGTGTTGGGAGGAGGCTCGGATGGGATGGCAGGCCTTAAAATTATTTACATAATTAATTGAGTTGGACGAATTCATCGAGAAGACAAAGGAAGAAGCGCGGGAGGAGTTGGCAAGGGATGAGCAGAAGTAGGTGAACAAACACCCACAAAGGAAGTGGAAGAAGAACTAGAAAACATGACAGATACAAGCTCTGGGAGAAGGTTCATTGGGTGTGGGTGCAGCTCTATAATTAGGATGCTAAAAAATGCTTGTTAATGTTTTTTTGGTTGTAGTGTCAAGTCAATAGTTAACTTGGGTTTCTGAGAATTGTAATAGTTATGTATAGAAATTTTTGGGAGAAGGCTTTGAAGTGGGTTTGTTTTGAAATGGGAGTAGGGGTTGGTGTATGGTTTGCTGGTATGGGATGATGTTTACTATCATGTTAAGATGATTGTGTTTCTTTGGCGTTTGGTTTTTTTGGAAGGTAAAAAAACTATACCTGGATGTAATCTTTTTTCAAGCAATACAACTTATTCGAGTTACCGACAAAAAAAAAATCCATAAAAGGACAAACTTTCCTCATGGGACTATAAAAGAACATTAAAAACTGAGGAATAGGGAGTGCAAGAACAACCCTAGCAAGCCCAAAAGAGAATAAAAATAAAAGAATCATGCAATAAAGAGAAGGAATATGAAAATACAACATATATTTTGATTCCCTATAATTATTTTCACACCTATAATTTTTCATGAGGTCACTTCATACTTGACACTAAAGAATAAATCAAGTGAATGAATGAAACAATCCTCCAAGTATAGAGAATTGTGGAAGAATAGTCTTTGGGAAAGATGTTAGTGAAGATCAAATATATCTTGAAAGGAAAGAGTTAAACATCTCTGCTTTTTTTAATCCATGAAGGTTTGGAGAGAGTTATATGTGTCTCTAAAGAGGAAAAAGAATAACCCCTAATCACATAGGAAGGAGAGAATATAAAAATAAAATAATCTTCAATTTGAAGATCCATCAAACAAATATTATATAATTGAAAAATATGGTGATTGGTCTTAATGGAAATGGGGTGTGAAAAAATCTAAATTTTCTAATAAGACCTCAAACTGTAGGGCAATTGGAGCCTAGTTTAACCTAGAGGTTGGATGATTTCATCCTCAAAGTGAAGACATGCACTATGTTGAATACCCAAGATACAGAGAGGGGGGTGAATCAGTATCTTCTTAAACTTATTGAAAAACACCATCCAATTACTCCAATGCATATAATAGTAAAAATGAGCAAGAGCATTAATAGAACATAAAAGCACACAACACATGAACACAAAAAAATTTGTGGAAAACCCAGAATGGGAAAAACCATGGTGAGGATTACCTCATAATATAGTATAACCGGTTATAAGATATTACAAAGGGTGGCTCACTACCATGACTCATTGTCCAAAATGAGAGGATCACTACCTACATAGATACAATAACAAAATGGCTTACAACCAGAATATAAATAGATGAAGATACACCTCTAAGTGCATATTCAGTTCCTTTAATGCTCAGTGAATTCGCATGCCAATAGAAAAATATTTGCTCTTATTAATATTTGCATTCAATACACATTATTCAATCTCAAAACTATCCAATATATATATCTAACTCATCTGCAAGCATCAATTAGGTTAGCCTGATTAGATGCAATCTTTATTTACCAAAAAGACTAATTGTCGGCTCCAAGTTAGTACAAAAATTCTCCAAGAATAATTCAACCGTGTAGCATGCTACAACATGTCGGCTTGGACCTAGAATAGGTCACACATACTTATGTGATACAAAATTAATCCACTACAACATCAACTATACATTAGGTCGGCCAGAGATAGACCTAATAGAAAAATACAGCAACAGAACAATGAAAACATTCCATATGAGCACGTGTACGCATGAGATTCTGAACTTACACGCTTCCAACATCTAGAAGCTACTTTCCAAAATCGTAATCAATGATAATTACCAAAGGAGAATTGCAGACCAAAATACCAGAGGATATTTTTGTGTACCAGTTTAGAATATCGAATCAACTTTGAGCTTAAACTTACAGTTGTAACTCATATATCATGGTGACATCAATGACAACACAAAAGTCGCATAATGATATGTTCTTCTTCATTCTTCCAACAATCTCCCCCTTTTTCATTGATGACAACATGTGCCAAAACAAACATCCTATGTACAATACTATCCCCTTTTCTCTCCATAACCTTCTCTCCTTTTTTCAATATTCTCTTTTTCTCTCCCCCTTTGACATCAAGGAAAAAGGGCATTCCAAAAAAATATGAATATACATATATACATGGATGGCCCGAAACATTGTATGACCAAAAGAATAAAAAAAACTCTTGACTTTCCCTTAGGAGTTTGTCTCAAAAGTGTGTAAACTTGAAAAACATTACCTTGAGGAAGGTGATCTTTGAAGCTCCTTAAGAATACCTTGCCATGTTGTCTTGCCTTTCTCCCAACTCTCCTTGGCAAATATCAACATTCTATTCAAAGATTCCAACTCTATCAGGCTCTCTTTAGCATCATCCAGAGTACCTGGGGTCAGATTGATCTTGTCCAATTTTTCTACATTTTCCAAGGCATTGGAAACCAGAGTGTACTCCATTCTCACATTGCCACCTAGCAGACCAAATTTTTTCATTATATCTTCCATCTACTTCTGTAACATAAATATTTTTTCTCTGTGAGCAAATATTGCATTCCAAGTTGACCTATCTATGTCTTTGGATGCATTGTATGTATAGGAAATAGCTGTCAAATAAAACTTGATGGATTCCATGAGATCTTTGATTCTTTTTGTGGCATCTGACCACCTTATGCAATAAGAAAATATAGTATTTTCTTTCGACTCACAAGCCTTCACAATTTCTAGGCTCTTTTCAACATTGGTGTCTGCTAGAACACACTTGTCATGAAGTGGCAAAAGCCTTTTCTTTGCCAGTTTCTCTTCAACCTCTTGCCTTGTCTTTTTACCAAGTCTAGAGGCATACTCCTTAAAGGAGTCCAATAGAAGTTTCAGATTCTCTACCAAAGTGAGAGATGTATCCATTGATGTACCAGGTGTGGCCTCCTGCAAAGCCTTGATGGAATCATCAATAAGATATGTTCCCTTCTAATGTGTTTCCATAATTTCTCTTCTTTTGCATGCATCCCCTAACACCAATTTATGCACAGGAGAAATCTTGTCCAGATCCACATAACCCTGAATCATGGGGAGTTGTAGAATTTCTGGAGGAATCATTGGCTGGAACTTGATTTGCTTGGATAACAAGCCTTTCAAAACATCATTAGTGGAGGAGGATTCTCTAGAGGACCTTTGTGATTCCACGATCTGCCTTATTTCTTCTTCATTCTTTCCAGTAGATTCCTCATTTCTTTCTTCTTCCTCAAATCTCTCTTCTTCCTTTTCTTCTATCTTTTCTTCTTCTTCTTTTCCACCTTCTTCTTTTTCTCCTTCACCCTTCTCACGTTCATCTTTATCCTTTTCTTCTTTAGCTTTATCCTTTTCTTCTTCAATATGCTCAAGAAGAACAACATCATGCTTGTTTGCTTCAACATTTTCTTCATTTTATTTCTCAATCTCTAGAGGATCATCTATAGCATTTTTTTTTGGAAGGACACCTGTACTACCTATTTTTGAAGGAATGTCTGCATCATTCATTTCCAAATGGATGTTTGTATCACCTGTACTAGAAATAATGTCTTCCTTAACTTCTGCAGAGACTTCTTCTCTTGACTTAGGTGCAAAACTAGATGGGAGTGCACCAAGCATGCCATATTTCTCTACCATACCCCTGATGGCATTTACAGTTTCCTTCTTTAACCTTTTGATTTGTTTTTTGTCTCTTGTCATCAAGGTGTTTACTCTTTTCTTCATCCGGAACATTGTTAAAAAAACCTTCTTCAAGGTTTCCAGATCACCTGGGGTCAAAGAGGACCCAATATTCTCAAATGCTTCATTTCTTATTTTCTCTTCCAATTTAACAGCTTCTAATCTCCTTTTCATCAAAGCTTCCCATAATTTCTTAGGCACATTATTCTTAGCATAATCCCAGTTAACTTCCAAAGTGATAACATGCTGAATAATAGCCATCATTAATGTTTTTATGTCCTCTCTACCTACTTGTTCATAAATTTTTGTAGTAGGCTACAACATATCTTCAAAGTGTATCAAACTATTTACTAGAGCTTCTAATCTAATAGGAGAACTAGGTCATAATAAAGAGGCTTTTTTTTCTTCTTGGTCTGGAGATACCTCTTTTGCAACTTTAGCCTTCTGTGCTTCCGGTTTGGTGTGCTCATGAGCACCAAAACCTTGTTCTTCATCTTCTTCAAAGGATGATACATTATGAACTCTTTTAGAACCAATACTAGCTTCTTGTGAAGCACCTTCACTAGAGTACATGCTTCCTCTCTTCTTTCTTACCAATTTTGCTGAAGGGTCTTACTCCTCTTCCTCTTGATCTCCGGTGATACTGAGGTTCTTTTCCCTTGTCACCTTTTCTTTCTTTCCTCACTTGACAGGCACCACTAGAGGAAACCCTTTTCTCTTACTAGATCTTGTAGCAAGTTTGGAAGGAGTCAAACCTTTACCTCTATCAAGAGAACTGGGTTCAATCTTTATTATCGTAGGGCTAGAAATTGGTTTTGAAGGAGCATTCTTGTCGGATCTCCTTAGACTTGATGATTCTCTAGTCTTCTACTCTCCCAATACCCTAATTTGTGCTATTTTCTCATCAGTGAAGCTAAAATTTCTAAGCATCTCATCTACCCTCTTTCTCCTCATAGGCTTGCTATGCTCCAAGTGAACTTCCATAGATTTTGCTGCATATGTGCCAATTCTAGGTTCACTGGTATCTTTCAAACTTTTCAACAAAACTTGTACATAGCCTTCGGCTTCATCCTCTATAATTTCATACCCCAAAGGTTGAATACATACAGTCTGGGGTTCAACAACTTCAACCATGCACTCATCAGAGGAGACATGAAATATGATAGCATCCTTATATTTCTCAACAACCTGCTTCAAAATTCTTTCTCTTTTGTTCATGTTTCTTTTGAACACAACAAAGAATGCTATCAGATCGCATTATCTCGACTCTTCAAATCACCCAAATTATGCAAATAATCAAAAATTGATGTGCAACCAATCTATATGTGTCCCAAATTACCACATCATCTCTTCTGGGAATCCTTCTAAGAAAGTAGAACAACAAACAAACAATCAAGGAGCCAAACTTGAAAGCATATTTCTTTTCCTTTTTCATCTTCAGATTCTCAAACAATCGCTGCCACAGAAGTTCACGCAAATCATAATCAACACCATTAGTTGCCATGTCATATCCAGTATAAATTGTTGTAGAAAATATTGAATTTTCTCTATTTGTGAAGTAGATTTTTTGTCTGATCATTATAGATGCATAATTCATGGCAGGATTAGTAATAGGCTTTCTTGCAAGAGTCCTTTTGTCATAAGTAGCTCTAGTGAGTTCCATCACCACTTCATTCTTCACATATTTCAAAACTGGTACTTGTTCGATGTCATAGAGTCTGGTAACTACCTTAATCACTTCCTTAATTATAAGATGGGGTCTTTCAATCCACAAAAAAATGTCATGCATTCTATTAAGAGTTGGTTTAATATATTTATCATCAACAGTGGAGCTGAAATTAGGAAAGGAGTTCCATCGATCTAACTTCTTCGTAACAATATTTGAATACTCGAGTTTTATTAAGAAATTATCCCTAGTGAGATCATTCTGCCACATGTCTATCAATTTTCTATGATCAAATTTCTCCATTTTAACTCGAATGAGCATCCTAGTGTCTTCAATGGGCATGACACCATGAGGAATCAATGAGAAGGCGCCCAAAGGGTCATCTTCGAAAACCTTCATAAAATATTTCTTATAGGAAGGTCAAGGTCTTTTTGATGCTTTCACTACTATAGAGGTTGCCATTTTTCCACACATCGAGCTCTAATGATTTCAAAAAGAAGATTTGCACAAACTCACAACATCACAAAAGAGTAAAATACCTTTTTCTTTCATGAAAAAATCCAAAACTAGGGTTTGCACAACTCGCTCTCCAAATCACTTCAAGGATGCTCCAAATCACTCTCCACTTTCTTTGAATGCACAATTTATTAAAAACACTTTATAATTTCTCTTTATAGATCAATACAATGCCCTAATTCACATTAAATCTGATGGAATTCAAAGAGTTGATAAAAACCTTTCTGTTGCATCAAAAAACCCTAATTTCCTCCACAAAAAATTATGCCTACATATTTTCTTTTGGTTCCTTTTATATAACCAATGCCTATTCATTCCTTACAACATATCTTTGTGCCAAAGAATGACACGCCAAATATCATGGGGTTCGAACAATTTTCTGTTAATACTCCCCCTAAGACCATGCTAGGTCTAATTCCCAGAGCAATTGTCTGTACTAGATGAGGGAACAAATGCATCTAATGATTTTGGCTCTTCTTTCTTTTTCCATATATTGTTCATTTTTTGCTTAACCTCATCTTTGTCAATTTTTTTCACTAGTTCATTCTGCCTTACCTGATCAGATTGCTTTCCCTTTTTACTTCTACATACTCTTGAAATGTGTCTAGGTTTATTGCAATTGTAGCAGACAAAATTTCTTTGATTTGTTTTACCTTCACTAACCCTTGATCTACACTTATTTCCTTTTTGTCCAAACTTGTTACAAGTGTAGCAATATCCAACAAAATATTGATTCATTCTCCCTCCATTAAACCAATTCATCATCTAAGTTTTGCATTCCTTACCTATATGGCCAACTTTATTGCATGCAAAACATTGTTCGGAGAAGGATCCAGAAAACTGACTCATCCTACTTCTACACTTAGTTGCCCTATGACCAAATTTGCATGAAAAATAAACACCATTGAAGGATGGGTACCTTTGAGCATTTGGTTGTCTGATAGGTGGTCTCCTAGTAAAGCTTTTTGGATTTCTTTTCTACTTCCCTTTACCTTGATTCTTCATAGCTTTTGAACTTTCACTTGTTTCTAGTCCTAAACCACCTTTGTCTTTAGATGATTTATGTCTTGCAATCAATTCATCAAGCTTGGTGGAGCTTGTTTTGAAACTATCTTCATAGACTTTTTCTTTTTTCAGATATGCTCTCAGGTTTACCACTTCTTGTTCAAGCCTTGAGCATTCATTAGACTTGCTTTGCACCACTATATTCAAACAATCTTCAATTATCTTCTTTTCCTCCACTTTCACCTTCAATCTTGTAATTTTTTTCATTTGCTTGTTTTAATTGCCCACTTACTTCTCGATGTCTTTCTTTGAATTTCTTCAATTGCTCTTTCAATTTTTGGATGCATTAATTTGCCTCATCAATATTTTCTTTCAAATCTTTTTTTTCATTTTTAGCTTTGTCAAGATCATCAAGAGTTGTCTGGAGTTCTTCTTTATCATCCATTTGTTCAATCTTCAAGATCTTCCTCAAGCTGTTAAGCTTCTTCAAAGGAACCAAGCTTTGATACCAATTGTTGAATACCCAAGATACTGAGAGGGGGGATGAATCAATATCTTCTTAAACTTATTGAACAAACACCATCCAATTACTCCAATGCATATAATAGTAAAAATGAGCAGGAGCATTAACAAAACATAAAAGCACACAACACATGAACACCAAAAAATTTACATGGAAAAACCACGATGAGCATTAGCTCACAATATAGTATAACCAGTTATAAGATATTACAAAGGATGGCTCACTGCTAGGACTCGCTGTCCAAAATGAGAGGCTCACTGCCTACACAAATTCAATAACAAAATGGCTTACAACCAGAATATGACCTGATGAAGTTACACCTCACTAGTGCAAATTCAGTTCCTTTGATGCTCAATAAATTTGCATGCCAGTAGACAAATATTCACTCTTATTCATATTTACATTCAATCCACATTCTTCAATCTCAAAAAGATTTGATATATATATCTAACTCATCTACAAGCATCAATTAGGTCGACCTAATTAGATACAATCTTTATTTACCAAAAAAACTAACTATTGGCTCCAAGTTAGTACAAAAATTCTCCAAGAATAATTCAATTGTGTAGCATGCTACAACATGTCAACTTGGACCTAGAATAGGTCACACATACTTCTATGATACAAAATTAATTCACTACAACATCAACTATACATTAGGTCGGCCAGAGATAGACCTAATAGCAAAATACAACAATAGAACAATGCCAACTTTCCATACAAGCACTTGTACACATGAGATTCTGAACTTACATGCTTCCAACATCTCGAAGCCACTTTCCAAAACCATAAGCAACAATAATTACCAGAGGAGAATTGCATACCAAAATACTAGAGGACATTTCTACATATTGGTTCAAAATACTAGATCAACTTTCAGCTTAAACTTGCAGTTGCAACTCATATATCATGGTGACATCAATGGCAACACAAAATCTGCATACTAATATTTTCTTCTTCATTAATCCAACACACTAAATAGTAGTGCTAAAGCTCCAAGGAAATTATTTTTGGGAGATGAAACCATTTGGATCACATGTAAAATCTATAGATCTCATCTCTCATACTCTTAGTTATATATATTGTTGAAATATATGATACATAAATAAAAAAAATATGTAGAGGAAGTATATCCATGTCAATGCTTACAACACCTAGCATAGAAGAAGCTGTGGCATACTAGTCTCAATGAAGATGTTATTTTTTACCAATTTATATGGGATTTAAATGCTTAAAAATTTACATCTATAGAAACTAGTAAAATTATTTGTTATCCATATAAGCCTATGTATCATAGTTGCCACTTGAAATATCACAATAGGAATTAATATTTGATCATAAATATACTTGCATAAAATATAAGTAATCACTCTTTCAATTTCATTTAGTTATATTTTCTAAGGTAAGACCCCTATATTTCACCCCATATAAAAGAGAAGGTGAGATAAGGTAGTAAAATAGATGAATCTTAATATGAATATCCTAAAGCTAAAGTTGGAAGCATTTTTTCTCAAGAGTGATGAGGTAGCATACCCTTTGTTTGGTCCAAATTTTTTAGTTGGTGATAAACTAAAGTGAGGCCTAGAAAAAAAGGACCCTAGTTATACATATGAAGAGAATTTATCAATTATCTAACTTGTGTATGTGATGGTTTAATTTTTAGAAGTATAACTTGATTTTTTTTAAACAATACCTTTTTATTTTCTTGAGATTTGCCTAAATACCATGTGTATCACAATAGGATGTTAATATATGTAGCTATCTTTGGAAATATTCCTTGAAGTGTGACATCAAAGTTATTTCATATGCAAATAGAAGTGTAGCGTTGTAAATTGTCACCCTTGACAATTTCACACAAATTTTTGCTCCCCCTAAGTTATTGGACCTAATTAAGCACTTAATTTCCTAAATTATGCATTTTATGGACCAATTTTAAATATTTTCCGACAATTTGCAAGCACAAAACAAATGCTCTCATTTAATACTTTTCCCTCGATTCTTTAAACTTCGAAAATAGGGCTGGGACATTCACGCCTATGTCCTTCTATTTTGGCTCCAAATTCAAATATATCGGTGTTGGTATTTTATTGTTTGAAATTCAAATATCTAAAGTTGGTCATCAAGATTTAATTTTAGAGAAATTAGAATAATAGCATATAAATACCTAATTATTGCATTATTTGAATATTAAGTGAAATAATCTAGAAGCAAGTTGGAGAATTTACGATCAAGTAATTATCAAGAGCATTATCAAGCAAGTCAAGAGCCACCATTAGAGGATTTATTAAATCAATCCAAGATCCAAGCATCATGCCAAAGTGTATGTGAGTGTGTTCATATTGATGTTTTAATATTGTTTGTAAGGCTAACCCTTTGTATCTCTCCAAGCAATTCAAGCCATTCAAGCCAATCAAGAAAGCAAGATCCAAGACCTTGAAGTGATGTGCATGACTTCATTCATTCAAGGAAGCCATTGAAGAGTGGTGAGTTGCAACACTTTGTGATTCCATAATTCCTTCCTATCATTTATCCTTTATCATTGGCACTTCCATTGTAGAAGTGGAAACACTTTAACACGAAGTTTGACTAAGGAAAGCACTTAAATGACACAACCTTTCTTTTCTATTCGAATGTGAAGGTTTCAAATATAAATAAGTTTGAAGGTCAATTATTCATTGTTGCATTTGAAACCCTACACCTTGAAAACTCATAGAAAATCAGTTGCAAAAATATTCTACAATAATCTGACCAGTTTGTAGACATAAATCAAAAGCTTTTATCTGGCACTTAAGGATTGCAAAAATAGATCCAAAAATACCTACAAGGATAGTGGCGCCCTAGAGGAAACGTCCTCAAAAATTCAACTAGAATTTATATCACAGGTACATAGTGTCCTCAACCTAGATCTGGTGTTGATATTTTTGTTACAGTTTCCCAATTTTCAAAATCCTGTATTTTTAAATTAGGGCATGTAGTTTAATTAGGTTAATATAAGAAATTCATTTCCTAATGCTCTAAAAGATGCAGATCTAGGTCTAACTGACTCACCTTATGGTTGAAATTCAATCAAATCGCCTTGATTTGCATCTTAATATTCTTTTAAAAAAGGACTTGATCCTAGTGTTCTATGCATTAGACCTAGGATATCTTTTTCATCAAAATAAGAAGAATAAAAACAAAAACTTTATACAACAATCAATCATCTATGCCCAAGAAACTTAAAGTGATTATTCAATCTCGTATATAACCCCCTTTGTATCACTATTTAAATTTTGTGCACTCTACCAATAATGGTCTTATAAAGTGTCATAACAAGATATATCACCAATCCTAGAAGATCCAAATTCCTAGGTGTATTAATGGAAAATGTCAAGAAATAATGTCAAAAGTTCAAAAAAATTCTACAAATTATCCTCCTAATTATAAGGGTCAATGTGAATATGATAAATGTTGATGATTCCTCTTGAAACTTGCTTGACACTTAGCTCTAAAATTTTTAGTTTTAGCTCATAGATATATAAAAATCTAAATTAGTAGAAAATATTTTTGTAAAGTTATGAACTATCATGATGGTGTGATAATTACGATATTTCTATCATAATTCAACTGTGTAGTTTTTTGAGTCAAACTTATTGAACCTTGTTTCATGAGTAATTTTTCACAAGAGCCCATATCTCATGAGAATGAAAGGTCCACTTAACACTCATTCCATCTAGGTGATGATCACAAAGATGAAACATTGGGCCTTCCCAAGAGGTGTGATAATTAAGTTAGGATTATTTTGTTCTCCAAGTTGGTATATTGTGCATATGATGTGCTTTATCTAGGATGCAAAAAATCCATGTGATACAATGTAGTTAAATATGTTGACTAGGTAAACAACCAAAAAATTTGGATTATGGTTGAAGAATCCATTTTTTAGATTTTCTACATCTCAAGATTTATCAGAATTGATTTTTGAGGACATAAAAGGACGATGTGATCTCTAAATAAGCAATAATGAATATGTGAGTTAATAGATGCAAGGATAGCTAGGCACATTGTAAAGGTTGTAGGAATAATCACTCCAAGTCAAAATATTGGATATAACACAAACTAACTCTATGAGAAGAAAATCCCTTCAAAAAAATTTAACATAAGTTTAAGTTGATGGAGAATGATTTTACACTTATTTTCTAAATAGGTTATTTTTGTTCTTCCAATGATGCTCTTATAATGTTTTTGAATTTTTTTATATTTTTCTAGGGCATTTGTCATAATAGATTTGGTTAGTGATATTCTTAAAATTGTATTCAATCTAGAAATTACAATAACAATGAACATCTCTACATTTGTGGGGAACTGGATGGGAAAGACTTATAAGACAAAGGAAAAAATAACATGGGTGAAAAAACTAGCACACTTAATTGGGTTATGAATAGCATAGGATTAAAAGTGTCTTGTTTTGAGGATAGTAGTGTATTCTTCATCAAGTTGGCAGTTGAAATGTATACTGATAGTTTGTTGAGGATAAGCAATGTTAGAATCAACATGAGGAACAATGTAATAACATAAAAGATTAGAAATAATGGTTAAGAATAATGAAACCTAAAGGCCAAGAATATTTGATTGAAGATGCCTATTAGTAACGAGGTAGTTCACAACTAAAGAACTACCAACAAAAGGGAAGCATGCAACACCATCAAAGAAGGGAAATTGATTAGTTCCATTAAGGATGACCAAGCCATGTGAGTTTCCCAAACTAATCAAGTGATTCTAATTTGATGCTTGAGTTTCCTATTTTAATTACATTGAAGACATTCACTTTTCATTTCCACTAATTGATTCACCATCTGATACAAGCAGATGTAAAATCTAGTGTATTGCATGCAACCAATACAAGCATTAAAATCACCAATCAAAATAATATCACCAAGAGAGGAAAATATTGTTATTTCTAGTTAAAAACCCACCAATGGAGAGTAAAAAGTAATTAAAATTATGTATGGGCATGGGTTTAGAGAAATAATCATCATAGCCTCTAGTAAGTATATCTCTTCAACAAACCTTCTAATGACCTAACATGGACATCCTTACCTCCTAGTTGAATGAAGGGGTCAAATTGTCTTTATATAGTCATGCAATTCCACCATATCCCTTGGAGATAAGATGATGTGTTAGCTTATGCACTAGTATCTAGTAGTAATCCAAGAAAGAAATATGTGGCTTTTCATCATATTGATGAGTTTATGTGACAATACTATGCTTGAATTATTGATTATCTTTTATAGACTTTGTTGTGAAGGATATTAAACCAATCTAGTTGCATATTATAATTGAAAGAAATTGTTGGGTGTTGGCCCCACAATTATCATTACACCAAAAGGTTGACCTGTTAATGCTCGATACAACTATTAGAGTTGACGGATCTATGAGAGGTGGTAAAGCCATGTCACGAATCTTGAGGGGAGTGTTGACCATCTGCCAACAATCTCCCCCTCAACGTTACTTGAGGGAATTCAAACCTGACACCTTTGGATCTAATACCAATTGTTGGCCCCACGGTTGTCGTTGCACCAAAAGGTTGACCTGTTAATGCCTAATACAACCTCCAGAGTTAATGGATCCATGGGAGGCAATTAAGCCATGTCATGAATCCCAAGGGGAGTGCTGACCATTTACCAACATTGGGGTCTTAAGGTTTGACATAACAAGAAAGATGAAGAAGGTGAATGGGGCCATGGTTTGGAGGTCAACCTAGTGGAATTGCATCCTTAATCCTTTCTCTACCATTTTCAATGACTTCCCACTTCCCCTACTTCCTAGCTTTAACCATGTTTAATATGATATCTTTCAACCCTTAATATTAAATTTGTGTGTGTATACACCTAAAATTAGTCTAGAGAATCCGATTAATTAAATACGAATTATCTGATTAATTATCCTGAAATTCTTCTACTATTGAATAAATAGAAATATTTATTTATATAGTTCACGTTCACATTCACATTTAAATTCTTCTAATTCTTCTAATTCTTCTATTATCTCATCTTAATTAAATAAACAAAAATAAATACTTTTTTTGATTTAATTATCATTTCCCTATTTTATTCTATCACATCAATCTTAAATTAATTAAATAAAGGTCATACACTTTATTGATTAATTACCATATTCTTCTATTTTTAATTGAATAAACAACTTCTATAGTTTGTTCTATTAAATTATTTATCCCTCTTTGGCTAATTTAAATAAATCAAAAATATTTAAATTAAGGCATAAGGAATATTCCTCTATATTTCCTCAAAATCAAATTAGATATCCTATGTCTAATTTATGTCAAAATTAATTGATTGAAACTTCACGGGAAGAATTGGAGATAAATTGCAAATTTATCTCTCAATCCTCTTCCATCAATCATTCCTCTTCTCTTGCCTCATGTTTTCATGGGTAGAGACAATCCCCAAAAATCTTCTCAATCTCCTCCATCTCTCACCATTCAATCCTCCAGATTGAATCCAAGCCTCTCTTTGCCATCCCTGTGCATTTCTACAGCCAGGAAATCTATAAATACAACTTCATTTAACCAAGTATCCAGATCCAGATTATCAATCTTATACACTCTTACTTTGCAGGTGTAACATGATAGATTTTCTGCAAACTAGAATAACAAAGTTAAATCTTAATCTAAATAATAATCTAAAATCTAACAACAAAGAGCGAGGAAATAAACTAAACAAACTAAACAATTTAATGGAAAGCTCTCACCGAATATGCGTTCACCCCTCCGAATTATCTTGATTGTTCTTCTCCATTTTGCCTTTTCAGTATTCTTGCCCTCAAATTTCTATGTTTGAATGCAAGTATAGTTTTGTCGAGTGTCTAAGTAAAATATCGAAGATGAATCTCTTCTCAAAAATGAATGATTTCAGGAAGAGGAATAATGATAATGACAGGCCATTTTATAGATTTTGGGTTTTCGAATGATCGACTCAGATTGAAAGAGAGATCGATGGATGAGATTGATGAATGCCATGCGATGTGAGTTCTGTCTCAGATAGAACGTGAGTTAGAACATGAGTTAGAACACGAGTTCAGGAAAGACTGCAGATAGAGTCTAATTTAGAACGTGAGTTAGAACATGAGTTCAGGCTCTTAATCTCCAAAATAGAAGAAATACTTTGTATGCAAAATCCAAAGTTGGAACTTGAAGACTTAATGCATTCGAATGCAAACAGGAGTTAGAACTAGTTAATCGACTAGTTGTAACGAAGAGTCTTCTCGTAGAGATAAACAAGTGTTGAATCCAGAGATAACTGGAGAACTAAAAATAGATCTCGAGTCAGAAGGTGTGTGAATGACTTAGATAACTGATTGACAGAAGAATGTGACATAAATAATTAAATATGAATTAAATGTTAATTTAATTCAACATTCAAAAATAAGAGATTTTAATTAAATAAATAAAGTAATTTATTTAATTTGACTTTTGGAAAGGATTAAATGAATAATTAAATAAAGATATTTAATTATAGTTGGAAAAGTATGATAAAGGGGTAATTAAATAATAAATTATTTAATTGATAGATAAAGGGGGAAGAATTAATTAGTTCGCAACATAATTAAATAAATATGATTTATTTGATTAATCAGGCTGAATAAAGGTTATTTATGAATTAATGAATTAATTAAAAAGGGGTATTTAATTAATAGAGGAAATATGTGTTAGAAAGGTTAATTAAATAATAAACATTATTTAATCAAGATGATGGACTATAGAAAATTATGTCAAATGTATACTCGCATGCCTAGACCAATTTTCGGTATCTACAGTTTGCCCCTCTTTGATACAATGTTGGTATGACATTGTGTCAAAGAAAATATGCCTCGATCGTGCCCCAACATGAAACAAGTTAAGGTATGCCCCCTCAAGAAAATTGACAAAATTTTGAAAGTTTCAAAAAAATCAGGAAATATTCCCGATAAGTCAATTTGATAGTCAGAAATGCTACGGAGTTGACGGAATTGAATTTGGAGTTGATACGGATGAATACGAGTTGTTGGAAGGTGAAAGGTGACACGGCCAATAGATTAGGTCAGAAAAATGTCATTTCAAACCCACCTATAAATAGAAATTAGGGCTAAACCTAATTCATTTGCACCCGGAGGAAATTTTGCTCTGACTAGCTGACGAAATGGCACCCATTCCATACGCTGCACATCGTGGTTATCGGATTTGGACATTCAGGAGGCTAGCCGACGTAGGACCACTGGTATGTACCCAAAAACGAACTCTTGAAAGTTAATTTTGCATGTAGTTTTAGGCATTAGAAAAGCAATTAAGCAAATACAGTGCATCGTAAATGATCCATATGCCATCGTAATCGCTGCATCTGACTGCGAAATGACGCATTTGCAAAAACACGTTTAGGATGAATTAGGTTGTTTAGGGAATGATCGCATGTGAAAAGCATAATGCACCACATGTGTAGTTATGCAACGCATTTGCATTAGGAATAGACGCGGGTGTAGTTGTGAACCGCATATGCAGTCATGAGATGCATATGTTGTACATAGCTAGGGTGATGAAACTGCACCGCATTTGCTAAAATGCACCGCATTTGCTAAAATGCACCGCATTTGCTAAAATGCACCGCATTTGCTAAAATGCACCGCATGTGGTTTAGTGAACCGCATGTGCAGTAGGGTGATAGGGATTGTGGAAAATATGCGACGCATATGCAATATGCACCACACGTGAGGCTCCGTGCAACGCATTTGCAAAAATGCACCACATCTGCAAAAGTGAGCTGCATTTGAATGGTAAAATTTTTCAAAAAAATTTCTAAGGAAAACTTGAAAATTCTTGACATCATGGTTTAAATGCAGGTGGTTCTAGATCCTATTTATACGCGGGATTCATGACCAGACACATTCGATCTAAGAGATTGATTGACGAGTGCAGAGATTTGGCTTCTATGGAAGCTAGGTCTACGTCACTGTTTGTCGATGCCTGCCATTCGGGTGAACAAGGGGATGTTGACAACACTTTGTGAGCGATGGCATTTGGAGACATCGTCGTTTCATTTATCGACTGGGGAGGCCACTATCACATTGGAGGATGTGTACAGGATTCTGAGATTTCGTATTAGAGGAGAGCGGGTTATGTATGATACCTAGTGAGGACTGACTGAGTTAGCACGGTTTTATCAAGTCGATGACATCAGTAGGCTCGGAATCGAGCACTATGAGATTAGATGGCTAGTGTTAGCAGACAAATATGAGAGGATTGACTGTATCTTATGTACCTTGATCGGGGGGATAGTTCTGCCAGACAGATGGGGTCATGGATTTCCAATGGGATGGGGAGCTATGTTGATCGGCATGTTAGAGAGTGAGATGAGGTATGCATGGGGTCCTTGTCTGCTCGGGATGTTATACTTCCATCTACATGACATTGCCTACAGAGATGCACATTCATTGAGTTGTGGGACTACACTGCTCATGGTATGGGGTTGGGAGAGGATAGTTGTCTTTCATCCTCCAGTTACTGTAAAGAGACCAGAGAGACATCCATATGTGTTCTGATGTACAAGACAAATTACTCAAACACATGTTGGGGACACAAGGTATTGGAGACATGCACTGGATATTCTTAATCAGTTCAAATGGAGACCTTACATGGATTGTGAGGAGTGGGTGGATGAGGATATACATTTTCCATTCTACAGATAGACACAGTATCTCATTGGGAGGACTATTTCCAGTGTACACATTATTGAGCAACACTTGCCAGACAGAGTTTTGAGACAGTTTGGCGACATGAGCCTCGGAGCAGAGTAGAGTTTGCTCATTCATCCAGAGAGGTTTCGTATTGGGGACCTATGATACCAGTAGCCACAACAGAGGCAGAGATATAGGCACTACAACCAGTACAATGGGGTTGGAGAGATGGATTAGCAGACCCAGGTATGACAGTTGCGTATGACGCATGGTGGGTATAGCATCGACCTATTCCGTACATGGATCCAGATCATCTGACACCTATAGAGAGACGAGGCATAGGGCCTAGAGAATGGTAGAGAGGTGGAGGTGCTAGAGTGGGGAGAGTTGGAGGGAGAGATGGTGACGGGAGAGGTGGTAGATGAGGGTGGAGAGGTGGTAGACGAGGGTGGAGAGGACAGAGAGGGGATTGAGTAGGTGCACTATCACCTATCCATGAGGCAGTGGTTCAGGATGTACTAATGTTGGACATCAGAGGGGGAGTGGATGTACAAGCTAGGGGTGAGCATGTGTAGCAAAGGTAGTGGTTGAGGAGCGTGCAAAGGTAGATGTTGCAGTAGAGGATGTGGCAAAGGATTTGGATGCAGATATGGCTATAGACCCTCTGGGTGTGTTGGAAGGATACAGAGAGGATGATGTGGAGGAGGATGCACCGATGGATGAGCAAGAGAGAGAGCTCAGAGATCAGATCGTGGAGGGGAGACAGGATGAGGATGCTCCTAGAGATGGTGAGAGGGGGGCTTTAGAGGAGAGACATAGACTCATGACAGCAGATTTTGATGCAATGAGGCTAGAGAGAGATAGTGCCTAAATAGAGAGGGACAGTGCATATGTAGAGAGGAACAGTGTCGCTCAGAGAGGGATAGTGCTCTTATGGAGAGAGATCATGCTATAGCGCAGAGACATGAGATAGAGCAGTAGTTCACAGAGGTTAGATTCCTTTGTAGTGGGTCCTCATCAGATGGCATGGTACGAGAGTTGGTCAGATCGGTGGAGAGAGCCACTTATTACAGGGACTATATATGAGGCAGTTGTGCCGGCAGAGAGATGGGCTACTAGTTTTTCAGAGGTGCGAAGTCAGAGGTCAAAGGGTAGGAGTCAGAGGACACATAGCACTGAGGGGGTGGTAGGACCATTGAGGATAGGTCCATATGAGAGGCCTTCCACCTCATAGAGAGCACCTACGAGTCTTTTTCCACCACCATCACCACGTGACAACAGTGGTAGCAGGACACGATGACAAGGATATATTTATGTAGACATTTGTATTTTGATCAGAGAGCCTGCAAGCTCATGTTTTATTTATGGTTACATTCAGACATTATATTGTGACACACTATTTTGAGCGATATATATATGGTTTTGGCAGCTTCTATATGATATGCAATTCTATGTTATGGATGATGCTTTATTTCTATATGATTATGTTCCTAGATGATGTATATACATATGTTATGAATGAATGTTTCTACATGTTATGAGTTATGCATTTAATAATGATGTTTATGATGATTCTATTTACTTATGATAATGGATGCAAATGTTCTATATGATGCTTATTTATATGTAATGGTAATATGTACATACAATATTTACATTATGTATGTTATGATGATGCAATGCCTATTATGCCATGATGTCGAATGTATGTAATGAAGATGAATGTTACTATCTATATGTTGAAATGCAATGCAACTATGTGAAATGTATGCTAATGCAAATGATCTAATGTTTTAATGGTGTCACAGGACTTTATCTTTATGTGAAAGAAAATAAATGTTAGGATGAAATCAATTCAGAATGTTAATAAGAAATAATTAAGTTCGACTAATGGAGAAAAAGATACAATGAAAGTTGAATGATTGAGAAAAAGACATAATCTTCTATATATTGCCAAATATGCTATACTTGCTTGTTATCATCATTGGGCGGGACATGACACAGATGGATAGTACACACTATGATATGAGATAGACCATAGTGTACAAAGTCATCCATCTGTGAAAAACAGGCAGTCATAGACAAGGAGTGCTTTAACTCATACTAAGGACAGTAATTGCCCCAGTCATTTTGTCGAGACAAACCACAAATAGTAGACAAATAAAAGATGGGTCATGAGATGTCATTGCTCCTCTAAATCCTTGATTAGACATCCTTGAGGAAACTAGTAACATGACTCAAAAACCAATGTTTAAAAAGATAGTTGACAGACAACAGCCAAAGAAAAAGAGTCTTGAGACATCATTGCTTCTCTAAATCCTTCAAGGGACATCCTCGAGAAAGCTAGTAACTAGACTAATTCACAAATCGATAATAAGATAAGACAAAAATAAGATATAAAGTCATAAAGCCAAATAAATGTATTCGCCAAAACTTGATCTTGTGGGACTGTTTGATTGTTTGATGTTTGACATAATGTAATGTGAGGGATGATACATATCGCAATAAGACATTGAGTCTAGTTTTGACAAGGTGACTATCTATATAAGGCATGACAAAGCCTGGTTTCAGAAAGACATGTGCCGTATAAGATGTTGGAGCCTGATGATGCTGAAGTGACAAGCCACATGAGACTATGACAATTGATGATGCTTGTTGATAAGAAAGATATATCTGGTTTAAGACATAGGTTGATCACTTTGATAATGTGTTTGATATTGACTTGATGACTTTGAGATGTTTTCCTTGTTGTTGCATGACTTGTTTTAATTCCTTGACTGATAAAAGTGTGTGCGTGTAGACAGTGTATGACATGAGATGATACCCTAAAGTATGCTATGCAACTTGTGTGATAGTGATTGTGAATGAACCCTATTGGACTGACCTAGTGTGGTCTCAGGAGCTCATCAATTGATTAGCCTTGCCTACATTGTACACGCAGAGACCTCGTAGTTCGACACAACCAATGACTTTGAATATACAAAGAGTCATGATTTAAATGTGTGTGATACACGAAAAACCTAGACTGATAGACCTAATGCCTCAGGGGCACATCGATTGATGGCCTTTCCTATGTCCCAGTCGTAGAGGCAATGTAGTTTGACTATGACAGCCTAAACATGACTGACTTGACATGATGACTTGACTCTATTTTTGGGATTTTTTCACATGTTTTGATTTTTTTGGATTTTTGAAGTTTTCTAATGTTTTTGGGATTTTTCAGGACGTTTTCGATGGTGTGACGTTATGTACAAGGTGTTAGGGCATAGAACAAGGATTTTCCCCCAATCGGGAATAAGATTTGGAAGATGGAGTGGGTAATGTGACAGAATGGACGTTAGATGTCAATCGTTCCAAGGAATGGATAAGACAACCATTTATTATGAGTGACGGTGAAAAATTCTGACTACAATGATGGTAGACGGAAGAGCAAGCTTGACTACACATGGCGCCTGTTTGCCAAGTTTTCACCATGGTACTTATCCATAGCGCCACCAAAGCGGTTTTCACTATTGGACAGATTTACTTCTCTTTACTTTTTTTGATTTTCTCAAATTTTTTGGTGTTACAAAGATGCCTATTTGCTAGGTTTTCATCAAGGTAACCATTTTTTTTTTTTTTTTTCATTTTTTGTATTTTTCTAGATTAAGACACGGATTCTCGAAGACTAAGCATAGAACCTCTTTAGATGCAGACTGTTGATAGGGGAAAAAAGCGGCTCTCCTTCAGGAGTAGAGAGTTGGTACGCTCCTGATCCAAAAGCTTCTGTGAAGATATAGGGCCCCAACCAGTTAGGCTCGAACTTACCTGGTTTCTCTCATTTAGCTTGGTTCTTAGGATTCTCCATTAATACCAGGTCACCAATGTCAAAGTGTCTATTGAGAACCTTCCTATTGTAGCTATGACGAAGATGATTCTGATATGCTTGCAAATGATCTAGTGCTTTTTGTCTTCATTCATCCAGCAATTCTAGCTCTTGTAACCTAGAGACATGATACTCTTCATCATCAATGTGACCCTTCAAGGATAGCCTTGGAGAAGGTATTTCAACCTCAATAGGTAAGATAGCTTCGGACCCGAATACGAGGGAATATGGAGTGGCGCCAGTGGGAGTACGGATGCTTGTGCGATAAGCCCATAAGGCAGGATTAAGTTGTAGGTGCCAGTCATGACCAATGTCATTAATAGTCTTCTTAAGGATTCTAACAATAGTCTTATTAGATGCCTCAACTTGGCCATTACCTTTTGGGTAATACGGGGTGGAAAAATGGTGTTTGATGTGGAATTCGTCACATAAATGGCGTACTTCTTGGTTCTTGAATGGGCGGCCATTGTCTGTGATTATGGATTGGGGCACACCATATCGACAAATGATATAGTTTAGGATAAACTTAGATATTTGTGTATCGGTTATGTATGTCATGGGAATAGCTTCAATCCATTTGGTGAAGTATTCAGTGGCGGTGATGATAAATTTATGGCCATTAGATGATGAAGGATGTATCTTACCTATGAGGTCAAGTCCCCATTGGGTGAAGGGCCATGGTGAAGTAATTGGATGAAGCTCCTGTGCTGGCGCTCTTATCAAGTCTCCATGTGTGTGACATTGTAGTCATTTGAGCAAGAAAATTGTGGCCTAGAATTCCCAGGAAATCAAGTTGAGTCACAATAACCCTCCTTTATCAACAGAACCCGGGGGCTCTGCTACACTTCCAAGTGGGGGGGTACAAGAAATATGAGTCTTTCTCCATTGTAGGCCAATAGTAAACTAGTCTCATAATCTTGTGGGCTAGAGTAGGACCACTTGAATGAAATCAGCATATACCCTTGTGTACCGCTCACAAAGTTGTTTGTGCTTCTTCAGCATCGAGAAATCTCATAAGGGCATTATCTAAGGTGCGTCTATAGAGGGTTTCTTCGATGATGGTATACTTAGCTGACTTTCGGATGAAGGTTCGACATTGGTTATTGGACAAGTCTTGAGGTAGGGTTTGGTAAGTGAGGTAATCGAATATGTCTTTATACCAAGGAGACGTAGGACCAACAATGGTACACACTATCACAGTATCGGGGACATCATAAGCGGGGACCAATAGTTGTTCAACCAGAAACTTGAACTTAGGCACATTACTCAGAATATCCAACAAGGAACCCATGGTTGCCATAGCATCTGCAGCTCTATTCTGGATACTTGGTATTTGTTGAAAAGTTATGTCATTGAAATACTATTTGAAACTATCAGCCATTCGCTTGTAAGGTGCAAGCTTTTCATCCTTAGTCTCGTAGTCATCATTTACCTATCGGATTACCAGTTGAGAGTCGCCAAAAACATGTAGGCTCTTAATTTTCCATTGAGCTGCCATTTTCAACCCTGTCACTAATGCTTCGTATTCTGCTATATTATTGGTACAAGGGAAAGCAATCCTGAATGATTTGGGAATGGTATCACCTTGAGGTGTAACAAATAAGATACCAGCTCTTGAACCACGATTTGTATGTGACCCATCAAAGTAGAGTTTCCATTCGGTTTTAATGTCAATGTTGAAGAGAAATTCATTTGGAAAATCTGCCACTAATGGATGGTCTGCTTTTATAGGTGCATCAGCTAGTTGATCTGCAATCACCTGTCCTTTTATAGCCTTCCTTTCGACATACTGAATGTCATACTCGCTAAGTATCATAACCCATTTAGCCAATCGGCCTGTTAAAGTTGCCTTACTTAGGAGGTATTTAAGTGGATCAATCTTTGCAATTAACATTGTTTGTCGATTGAGCATATAGTGCCGAAGTTTTTGGGTAGCAAATACTACCGCAAGACAAGCACATTCTATGTTGCTATAATTCAATTCATAGCCCACTAAGGTACGACTGATATAATAGACTGCTCTCTCATGACCTTGATCATCGTGTTGTGTGAGAAGAGCCCCTAATGCCGAGTGAGTTGCTGAGATGTAAAGTATCAATGGTTTTCCCTCTGTAGGTGGCATTAAGACTGGTGGAGCAAGCAAATAGTCCTTGATTTGCTGGAAGGCCTCTTGACATTTAAGGGTCCACACAAATGGTACTCCTTTCTTGAGTAGATGTTGAAACAGATGTATTTTATCTGCCAGTTGTACTATGAAATGCCTAATGGATTGTAATCTCCCTTGTAGGGCTCTGAGTTGACCAATACTAACTGGAGGAGGCATTTCTAGGATAGCTATTACCTTCTCTGGATCTACTTCAATGCCTCTGCGAGAGATGATATACCCTAACAGTTTCCCTGATTTCACTCCAAAGACACACTTCTTCGGATTTAGCCTGACATTGTAATGCTCTAGCCTCTAGAATATCTTATCTAAAACCTTTAAATGATCTTCCCTTGTTTCTGATTTTTCTATAATGTCATCCACATAATCTTCCATGAAAGTATGTACAAAGTCATGGAAAATCGTAGTCATGGCCCATTGATAGGTAGCTCCTGCATTCTTAAGGACAAATGGCATAACATTCCAATAGTATGTGCCCCATGGACACGTGAAAGTTGTTTTGTGTTGGTCTTCAGCTGCTATCTTAATCTGGTTATATCCAGAGAAACCATCCATGAGGGATAGCATCTCGTATCCTATTGTAAGATCTACTATCATGTCGATATTCAGCAAAGGGAAGTCATCTTTAGGACATGCCTTATTGATGTCTCTAAAGTCAGTGCAAATGCAAATGCCCCCAGTTGGCTTAGTCACTGGTACAAGATTTGATATCCAATCTGCATAGTCTATTTTCCTTATGAATCCTACATCCAAGAGTTTCTTAAGTTCTACCTTGACCAATAGAGCAATTTGTGGATGCATTTTCCTCAACTTCTGCTTGATTAGCTTAATACCTAGCTATAGTGGTAAATGATGCAATATTAGGTCTAGATCCAGCCCAGGCATGTCAGCATACGACCATGTAAAATTTATCTATCTCTTTGTGAAGAACTCCTTAAACTCTGGTTTTTCTGTCTCTGTTAAAGAAGCTGCAAAATATACCTTTTGAGGATTCTCTTTTGTACCTATGTTGACTTCAACAGATTCTTCTACTAGCATCGGTGACTTTTCTTGTTACACGGGGAGAATATTTAAACCTCTATCCTTGGGTGCCTCTAAGAGGTTTTCGCCCTCGGATACGTCCTTTATTTTGACTTTTTCTTTGTCCAAAGGCGCCTTTTGGTTTTCACCTAGGGACTCATCATTTTTCTTTTTATTTTCTTTTTTCTTTTCATTCTCATTTTTATGACTAGAGGTGTAAATAGACTCCCCAAAATATGCTTTATCGTCCAAGTCTATGGTAAACCTGCTTTATGATCCCCTCTTGGTATGCCTTCTCTAAGTCCCATGAACTCAACAATCACTTTGTCATTCTCAAATGTATCTACATGGTGAATATAGAATGGTTGACATGGTCGCAGAAGTTTTGGACTAACTCCTTCTTATTCTTCTTCCTAGGTGTAGGTATACTCTAATGTGGGACTATAGTAAGGGCGGATTTATCAGAAGATGGTTTGTCAGGTGCCCAAGATGCATGATCAAGGGTTTAGCAATAATAGTTATCTTGCCATTCTTGTTTGGAAAAGTGCTTCTTGGGACAAGGACTAGATAGTTTTGGTACAGGTTTCACATTTAGGTCCAACTCTCCAAATAGGGAATCTATGTTCATGGTACTAGTAGATGAAAGGGACTCCCATTCACCATCACTTGAGTAAGGGGGTTCATCATAGACTGGAGGTTTGTCATAAATTGGGGGTTTGTCAGAAACTAGGGGAAGTGGTTCATAAGATGTCTCGATGTCTGCGCAAGCACTCACTTCCTCTTGAAAAGATGACAAAGTACCAGGAAACCCAATTCTAAGTGGTTGACACCCTAGCCCTAAGTAATTTGATCGTGGGTAGACAGTGATCGGTTCCGTTCTTCCATTTTGATATAATCCTAACCCACTATGCCCGTCATAGCCTTCATTTTGCATTATCTTAAAGCATTTTCCATACTGGTCCTTGGCTATTTGAATAGACGGGGAGGGGTATTCATGTTCTTCTTGATACAACCAGGAATCACCTTGATCCATAATTTCTTCACTTAACTCTCCCCTTTTGGTTAATGTCATTATAGGGGGAACATGAAATGTGATGACTGACTGTCTTCTATTTGCCATGGGTAGGCCATATGCCTTACGTGGAATCAATTCACTAACACAGTATGACGCCTTTATATTATATTCGCCAAAACCCTTGTCTTGGATCTCGAGTTTAGGAGTGGATGATGGTGGTTTGAATGAAATGGACTTAGTGAGATACAATGGGTCAATGTATTGGGATAAAGTGGATGATGAAGATTCTTGGTTAACTGGCACTTGTCTTTGTGGAATTTCCCTTAGGCTTGTACAATATTGAAAAGGATCTGGATCACCATTAATGGTGATCTCTATGCCATTATATGGGAACTTGAGACATTGCTGATATGTTGAAGGTACAACTTTCATTGCATGTATCCAAGGTCTACCTAACAACAAGTTGTACAGGAGGGTGAGATCCAAGACTTGGAAGTTGGTGTTCATGATTGCTGGGCCAATTCGGATAGGGAGTGTGACAACTCCTTTGGATGATCTTTCCTCATCATCGTAAGCCTTAATGACTATGCTCTTAGAGGTATCTATGCAGTCTTCCGAGAATCCTAATGCCTTTACCAATTTAAGGGTACATAGGTTCAAACCCGCTCCTCCATCTACCAAGACTCGTCGAACTTTGTTTTGATGGACTAGGACTTCAAGATGTAAGGGGTCATTATGATCTGACTTCTCAGTTGAGTAATCTTGTTGGGAAAATGTGGCATGATGCAAGTTGGTCAAATATCGCACCATTTCTTCGAAACAATTGACATTTAAGTCAATAGGAATAGTTGTATTCTGTAGAGCCTTGTCAAGAATGGATCAATGCTCAGGTGATGAGGTCGACAATTCTAAGGTAGATATTTGTGTGGGGTTTTACTCAATTGATCAAGAAGGTTGTACTTAAACTTGGAAGCCTCGATAGATGGCTCGGAAGAAGGACCAGGAATAGTAATCTTAGTTCTGCATGTGTTTACATTACATTCTGGATGCTTCTTAATGGTGAAGGTATTGACATTCTCGTTTGTGGCTCAGAGGTGATTTATGATCATTCCATAACCATAGTCATACTCGGTATTGTTATAATTGGTCGATGGATTGTTCTTGGGTCCCGAACTGGAGGCTTTTCCTTTTGTGTGGTCATGTAACGGGTCCGTGAAGACCTTATGATCACTGTTTTTGGTGATTTTCTGCCCACCAACCTTAATGGTTCCGTTTTCAACAAAGTCTTGTATGATATTCTTGAGTTGGTGATATTGTTGTAAGTTGTGTCCTTTTGTCCGATGATAGTCACAAAAAGAGTTATCATCCCACCATGAAGGTTTGAACTGTCCAGGATCATACTCTCTTGGTTCTAAAGGTTTGATGAGATTATGCTTAATCAACTCTTTGAAAATAGTCTCAATTGGTTGTCCTAAAGGTGTAAATTCACGTGTAGGAAATCTCCTTTGTTGTGGTCGTTGTTGTTGTGAATTTTGGACATAGTTAGTTGTTTGATCTGGACTATTCATCATGTCTTGATTGGGATTATAACCTCTAAGTGTGATAATTGGTCCTATATGTATGTGTTTAGCATCAACAATGCCGTCATTTGTAACATTCTTGTTTCTAGACTAGAATTTGTTTCTATCATTTGGCGCGTTTTGATGTTGGACAACCGGATTTCTACCTGATACTTTTATTTCTCCTTTGTCTATAAGGCCTTTCTCAAGGATGATTCCCTTTTGTACCAAGTCTGAGAATGAAGTACAATAGTGTACCCTTAGATCACTTCATAATTTGGGGTTGATGTTCTCTAGGAATATTGTGACCTTTTGTTTTTCGTGTATTTCAATTGGACATCTACTAGCTAGACTTTGCCATCTCTAGAAGAAAGTAGTGAAATTTTTGCCATCTTCTTGTTTCGTGTGGCACAAGGTTACAATTGTTACCTCATTGTCTATGTTAAAGGCGAAATGTTCAATAAACTTCTTAGCTAATTTCGCCCCAAGATCGTATACCATATGGTAATTTAGAGAACCATTTCAGTCCTATCTCGACAAGGGTTCATGGAAATAGTCTCATCAAGTATGTGGGGTCATACGCTATGTCCATGCATGTTGTTGAGAACTCTCTAATGTGTTCTAAAGGATTCTTTCTCCCATTATACTTAGGAAAAATTGGTATAATGTATCCATGGGGAAAAGGTGTCATATAAAGCACTTTGTCAAAGGGACATGGACATAGGTCTTGCACTGAGATAGTTCATTTTCCTAACATAGACATGTTGTCCATCTATTCTTGAAGAGTTTGCATCTTGTTTTGAAGGACATCAACTTGTGTCAAGGACATGGTGTTTTTGATATCTGGATCAATGTAGGTATTTTGATACACCATGTTATGTGATGGGTTGTTATTAGGCGAGGGAATATATCCTATCAAAATATTCTGATTCGGGATAGGGATATTCCTTGTCTGAATGGTTTGAGTTGGTATAGGAATGCTTCCTATCTGAATTGTCTGATTTGGAATAGGAATGCTTCCTGTCTGAATGATTGGGTTTGGTATAGGTATATTTCTGCCAACTTTGGTTCTCTTACCAGTCATGTTGGTGCTAAAGGGGTTGGAGGAAGTTGCCCCCGCAGTGAATTGTAAACCTTGTGTTATGTTGAAAGGGGTTGTGTTTACCATTGACGATGTTTGATTTGGTATACCTATTGGTATCGCTACGGTTATTTGGGGAATAGAGACTGTTGACGTTGCAGTTTGGGATGGTTGAGTTGACTGTGTTTGCAAGGTACAAATATCAAATCCTATGGGTAGTTTGGCACCTTCTACTAGAAATTTTTCTAGATAGCGTTGGGGATCATTTAGCAAACATTCATCCATGAATGCAAATTCAGGATCTTGTACTCCTGCATCTATGTCTTCTATGTAAATCTGACCATGTGTGTCTCTAGTGACATGTTTTTCTAGCAAAGGCTTGTGTGTTCGTTTACTTCCTGATGGTTGGTTTCTGAACGGATTGATGAATTCATTGGGGTCTATCATTGCTTTGTGTTTCTTTTGGGACCTTGTTTCAACCATGAAAAAGTTGCTCAAAATGGGTAAAGCAGACTATGTCTAAAAATTGATATGACTAGTTTTATTTTTATTTTTTTGACAATAAATGACGTAGCTAAAATGGTTTCTAAAAGGACATATACTAAGATGACGTATGATAGGATGAACAATATGCAAGATGTGAGTAGACTATGACAATAAATGAGTCTAAGACGGTATAACCTACCACCTATGGGATAAATGCATGCAAAGACTTGTTTTTGACCAAGGAACCTGATTGTATGACAAGGACACTTAACAAGGTGAATTTTTCAAACTAGACTATTGAGCTTAAAAGATCCACTAGATGGCACTAAAGTGACAAGGTTCAATGATTTTGAAAAACAGTAACATGAATGTTTCCAATGATGAGGAAAGTTACCTATTCTGTGATATGCAATTTCCTAGGGAGTATCTATATACATGCAACTTAGGATGACTTATGACTAAGACGTTTACTGTGACTAAGACGTATATGACACCTAATGATGCAAGGTTTTTGAGAAAAATTAACCATTTTCTATTCCAAGGTTGATCTTAAGAATCTAAAGCAAATTGTGACAATGATGTTTTTGGACTCAGCTCGCGGTTTTTGATGTTTTCTGTTAACAGGAAAATGTGGTTCACCTAATAGTTGCGGTTCAAATTTTGACAGATGCGGCTTTTGACAATGCACGTGGTGTTTCTAACAGTTGCGGTTTTTCCTATGACAAATGCAGTTTACCAATACACATGCGGCTTGAAAACTGATAGATGCGGTTTGCATGCACACATGCGACTCAGAATGTGATAGTTGCAACTCGTGATATGCAGACTATGAAAAGTAAAAATTTTGATAGATAGATGCGGCTTTTCCCCTAATAGATGTGACTCGATAATACACATGCGACATTTAAACTGACAAATGTGACTCGATTTTTTGATAGTTGAATTTTTCCTGAAAGTTGAATTTTTCTCGAAAGTTGTTGACTGACTTTGTTTGTTTGATCAAGATTTTGACGAATACAACAAAGAGCAAACACAAAAATGAATGTATTTTCAATTTTTGTGATGGAAAGACTGTTAAGGCTCAAAAAATAGTTACAACCTAGGCTTTTAGGACAATACTTGTCGAATTCTTACTTGGATTTCTCTAGCTATGCATATTTATGGTGAATGACTAATAGCTTGACCCCACTAGCTGCCCTACATGACACTCACTTATACGGGGCAGCCAAGCTACTGTATCCATGAAACTCCCATGGCATACATTTCATTTCCACACATAAACCATAAAAATGTAAGACTGCTTCACAGGGCCGACCCTGCTATGCTAACAAGTAGGTAGGATTTTGGTATCTCTACAACAAGGTATTTAATAAGGGCATTCCGTTCATGGGACACTATCCAACGTCGGCGAGAGTCCATTTTTGTCCATCTCGTCAGAATAGTGCACGTGATTTGTGGGCTTTCTCCAAGAATCCACTTTTCTATACCAACTAGAAGTAGCTTGGCTTTAGCGTGCTACCGGTCTGAGTCATCTTGGGGTGAGTACTTTTTCCCACCAAGACAGGCCCAAGTTCTAGAGTCAGCAACCGTTTCTCTTACACCTAGGATCGCATGACTATGCAAGGGGAGAGGATACTTCGGTGTACTGAATTGTAAGGGTTACAAATGCATGCAAAGCACCAGACAAAGAAGACAATGGTTCTTTTTAATCCAAACGACAATTTGCTATCTATCAAATAGGAAATTCTTTGTAAACCCACACGACGATTATCTATCTACCAAATAAAAGCTTGCTTAAATAAATAAATCAACACAAAGGCATTAGGTCTTGCATGCAAATTTATCAGTAGTTCATCATTTTTCAGCTTTCATCCTGCAAAAAACTGTCTTAGGTTTTTTAAATGTCTTCTATGCTTCATCCTGCAAACACTATGCTATTCCTCCTTAACACAACTGAAACAAACATTAGCGAAAATCCAAACAGCCTAAAAAGCGAAAAATGAAAATATGAATGCACGGAAATCAATAACAAAATGAAAAAGTTTTACCAGCCAAATGCGGCTTTTGGAGCCATAGATGCGGTTCAATTGTTGACAGGCAGATGCGGTTCACGAAGTATGTTGACAGGCGGATGCGGTTCACGAATTTTATTGAAAGGCAGATGCGGTTTGTGACTTCACAGATGCGGCTTTTGATGATAGATGCGTCGCTATTTTTTTACATATGTGGTTTGTGGATACATATGTGTCATTTTGCAGAACAAATGTGGTGCACCGTACGAAAAACCTGCAAAAAAGAACAAAAAATGGAAAAATGGAAAGACGAAAATATGTGTAGATTTTGAAGCATGTTCATGTCAGGTTCACCAAATGTAATAGGATAGATTTTCTGCAAACTAGAATAAGAAAGTTAAATCTTAATCTAAATAATAATCTAAAATCTAACAACAAAGAACGAGGAAATAAACTAAACAAACTAAACAATTTAATGGAAAGCTCAACCGAATATGCATTCACCCCTTCGAATTATCTTGATTGTTCTTCTCCATTTTGCCTTTTTAGTATTCTTGCCCTCAGATTTCTATGTTTGAATGCAAGTATAGTTTTGTCGAGTGTCTAAGCAAAATATCGAAGATGAATCTCTTCTCAAAAATGAATGATTTTGGGTGGAGGAATAATGATAATGACAGGCCATTTTATAGATTTTGGGTTTTCGAACGATCCGCTCAGATTGAAAGAGAGATCGACGGATGAGATTGATGAATGCCATGCGATGTGAGTTTTTTCTCAGATAGAACATGAGTTAGAACACGAGTTCAGGAAAGACTGCAGATAGAGACTAATTTAGAACGTGAGTTAGAACATGAGTTCAGGATCTTAATCTCCAAAAATAGAAGAAATAGACTTTGTATGCAAAAGCCAAAGTTGGAACTTGAAGACTTAATGCATTTGAATGCAAATAGGAGTAAGAACTAGTTAATCGACTAGTTGTAACAGAGAGTCTTCTCGTAGAGATAAACAGGTGTTGAATCCAGAGATAACTGGAGAACTAAAAATAGATCTCGAGTCAAAAGGTGAGTGAATGACTTAGATAACTGATTGACAGAAGAATGTGACATAAATAATTAAATATGAATTAAATGTTAATTTAATTCAACATTCAAAAATAAGAGATTTTAATTAAATAAATAAAGTAATTTATTTAATTTGACTTTTGGAAAGGATTAAATGAATAATTAAATAAAGATATTTAATTATAGTTGGAAAAGTATGATAAAGGGGTAATTAAATAATAAATTATTTAATTGATAGATAAAGGGGGAAGAATTAATTAGCTCACAACATAATTAAATAAATATGATTTACTTAATTAATCAGGCTGAATAAAGGTTATTTATGAATTAATGAATTAATTAAAAAGGGGTATTTAATTAATAGAGGAAATATGTGTTAGAAAGGTTAATTAAATAATAAACATTATTTAATCAAGACGACGGACTATAGAAAATTATGTCGAATGTGTACTCGCAGGCCTAGAACAATTTTCGGTATCTACAGCAGGAATTCAAATCATCAAGCATCAAGCATCCAACATTCTAGCTTTCATATCATGGTTGTCTCCTGTAGCTTCATCCATCAGTTTTCATGTCAATTCATGTCATATTAGTTTCTTTTATCATCTATATTTTATCATATTAGCTTCACATCATTGCATCAACATCATTCCATTCTTTAGATTATCATTTTAATAGTTATAGTGTTATTTAAATCTAAGAGCACAATAGCTTAATAAATCTTTGAAGATAGGAGACAATGAGACTGTTTCAGTTGATTATTAGCTTGATCTTTGATACAATGTTTCATTAAGAAGTGTTTTATTCTTTTCTACTTATTCACACTTACAATTTGGTGCCCACCATGGGGCCTTAACCCCATATTTTTACCAATTTTCTTAAAAGTGTCACACAAGTTCCCGACATGTTTCATTTCAGCGCTTTCGTCAAAAACTATAGCATCTGTGGAAAACTATGGTGCTTCCATGCTCTATTTTGGTGCTTCCATGATACTATAGTGCATATGTTAAAATTTTTAGCGCTTTCCACTTCAGTGCTTCCATGAACTGTTTCGGTGCATCGGTTACCCATCTCCAGAAAAGCTGATTTAGCGCTTCCATGAAGAACTTTGGCGCTTTGGTGTTCTGTTTTGGTGCTTTTGATTTTAGCGCATCAGGTAAAAACTATGGCACTTTCATGGACTATTTCAGTGCTTCTGTAATTTTGATCTGAATCCGACGCAACCACGGCCAAAATTTCATTTTCATACAGTTAGACTAAAATTTATCAATCCTAGGGTAGCCATTTCTGATTTAAAATTTATCAATCCTAGGGTAGCCATTTTTGATTTAAAATTTATCAATCCTAGGGTAGCCATTTTTGGTTTAAAATTTATCAATCCTAGAGTAGCCATCACACGTTTGCAATATCAGTTAAAAAGGACACCATGATTTTTGTGAAGCAAAATCTTCACATAGATTAACAAAATTTATCTTTTGGGCTTAAAATGGATCATTTATCTGATGTGCTTGTGTGGTGAATAGGCTTATGCTCTCCCCTTAACTGGGTGATCAAAGTGCCTGACTCATCCTTATTTTCATGCAAATTTATGCTTTTGTTAAAACCTTTAGAAGGCCTTCCATAGTGGGAAAAAGTACTCACCCTACGAGAACGACCTAAGTGGGAACGCCTAAAGCCAAGGATTCCAACCCACTCTAATCAAAATAAAAGTTGTTGATGAAAGTCCAACTTGATGGTAGTGAGCAAGATAACCATCCCCAAAATCTTTGTTCTAAAGATTGGGAGGTCTCCTGAGGGAGTTTATCAATTGTTGCACCACACAGAAGCCCTATCTACGAACCATAGTGTAGTGTCCAGCTAAGTCAGTAACCAGACATTGTCATACTCATGGTGCAAGGGGAGGGAAGAATCTACCCCCAAGACACTCACCATATAATTTCCAAGGACCGTTTGCTCAAAGGATGAGAAATCCAACTCTGAGTACGCACTTGGAAATGACAAAAACACAGGCACCCTCTAGGGGGTGACACGGCTATGTGCGTCAATGCAATTTTAAGATGTGGGTTGTTGAGTATAATGATGACCTATTTGACCTTAAGAGTGAGTTTGTCTAAATTGTGTACATTTGTCAAAGAAAACCCATGAAAATCAATAAGGACCATTCGTGGTTCTTGAATATACACTATCTGTTCAGATTAAAATAATATTCTACAATTGGCTTGCTGTGTTTTCAAAAAATCATTAAAAATCAGATAAAAGATCATCCAGAAAACTACAAGTCAAATCAAGTTAGAAAAATTCATGATTCGAGAGTGGAAATCAACCAAGTTTGTCAAGAAAAGCATCAAAATCAACAAACCCAAGAGGCCACTTGGTTATCAAAATCTTTTGAGGAAAAGGTGTTTCTTATATCAAAGTCGAAAGATCTTGTTACAACATAGAACTTTCATTCATAGGTATCACGACTTTGCTAGAGTTCATACTCTTAATTACGCTATAGAACCTCTTTATTCACAAGCTTTCTTCCAAAGGAGAGCCCTCACACAATATCACAATCGTAGTCAATGCATATATCAGTCCTACATCCCACAACCAATGATAGAATACACCACAAGGCCAAGTCAAATTTTGCAATAAAGTCTTGAACATCAACCCTCTGTTTTAGTGCTCTAGAAATTTGTTTCAACACTTTGGGACTCTTTTTTAGCGCTTTCATAAAATAGAGCTTCTAAGCACTATTTTAGCGCTTTCAGTCATTGTTTTAGTGCTTTCATCAAATAGCGCTTTCATCATCTGTGTCAACGCTTTCAAACACTATTTTAGCGCTTTCATAAAATAGCGCCTCCATTGTCTATTTCAAGGCTTCTGAACTCTGTTCTAGCACTTTTGTGAAATAGCGCTTCCATCACCTGTTTTAGTGCATCTGAACTTTGTTTTAGCGCTTTCAAAATAGAGAGTTCCAAATCATATCAGTCGGTTTGTCTATCATTTACACATGGATTTTTTTATCAAAACAAAAGTACCTTTTTATCAGAATCACTATCTAGAAACCGAAATCAAATAGGTTCATACAAGTTTACAATATTTTCAACTGAAACGCAGATCTTGCAAATCATAAAGTGTCAAATCAAAACGCGATCTCGATTATTATGCAAAAGTTTCATCATCAGGATATTATCATCCTATCATCATGAAACAAAGCATAGTAATCAAAAATTTTAACCTAGTCTTATCAATAAGATATATCATCTTATTTGACTTTGTTAAAAATTCACTTGACATTTTTCAACATAGAAGATCAAATTTTGGAAGAAAGAACAAAAACTTGTATGCTAATCTTCACTAGGTTACAAAAACAGAGGCTCTTAGAAAAGGAACTTGAAACATCAAATACAATGGAAGAAGAAAATCCCTGGAATAGTTTACATCAAAGTGACAAAAATGAAATAACTCCAGAAAAAATTCAAATAGCCCAACAAGATCCAAAATTCCATAAGTTCATGGAAAATATCTTAGAACAGGACATGGAGAAATACCTCTTAATCTTGGTTGAATCAGGTGCTAAGCTTCCCAATGACTTTGATGTAAATCGCCTAAGAGAAGCACCTGGAACAAGCAAAACTGAAATACCACAACCCACACAAGGTATAAATCTGGTTGTTGCCTTAATATCCCAAATGCAAGTATTACAACAACAAATATAAGACATCACAAAGGGGAACACCAAAAGGTACATAGTACAGGACATTTTTCCTTATCCTTTCGACTCAATAGTCGATATGATACCTTTTCCTCGACACTGTGAATTCCCCAAGTATGACAAATATAATGGAAGATCAGATCCGATCGATCATATCCGTGAATTCAAAACCATGAGCCTAGAGTTTGCCCAAGAGGAAACTTACCTAATGAGATTATTCCCAAGAAGCTTGGGAGGTTCATGTATGGAATGGTTTTCAAAATTACAACTAGGAATAAGGACTTTTGAAGAACTTGTCAACAGGTTCATCTCTTAGTATTCTTTTAACATCCAACACGATGTCACGATAAAGGATCTGTATAACCTAAAACAAAACAAAGGGGAGACATTCTTGTCTTTTCTACAAAGATGGAAATGATTATTCGCTAGATATCCTCAATCCATTCCTAAAGAAGAGAAAATGGATTTGTTCATTGATAATTTGACAAAGGATATGAGTTACAGACTTGAATTGCAATGTCCTCCTACGTTTGAAAAGGTGATAGAAAATGGCCTTAAGATTGAAAAAGTGCTAATCAAAAGAGGGGTTATTAAACATTTCAATGACAAATCAAATAACATAAACTCCTCAAATCATTACCCCAACAGTGATAAACCAAAATTTTGGCAAAAGAACCAAAATTCGACTACCAACGAAATGGCAAGTGATTTACAAAATGCCAAACTAGTCTTCAACTTGACAACATCTACTTCAAAAACAAATCAAAACAACGATCAAATTGTCAAGTCAAATGTCATTCAAAACAATGAAATCACAAAACCACAATCATACCAAAAACCATCAAACCGACATAGGTTCACACCTTTAGGCCAAACATTGGAATCAACGATGAAAGGACTAGTCACCAGTGGTCTTATCAACACGCGAGAAGCAAGATTCTAGGATCCAAAGGTCAAACCACCATGGTGGAATGACTTAGATTACTGCAACTTCCACAACAATTAAGGCCACAAAACTAATGATTGCATGGAGTTAAAACACGCAATTCAATATCTGATCGACAATAACAAGGTATATATAGAGGGATCCCAAAACAATAATGATCATTCAGCCTTCAAGGACCCTTTACCAAACTATGACAAGGCAGCATCATCTTCTACAAACAACAAAGATAAAAATATCAATCATATCTATGATAAAATGATCCTTTGTCTTATTGAAGTAGAGAGTGATCATACCATTGATCAAAACATGGATGAACACGAAACCAATGACACTACCCCTTTGGATTTTCTCCCAAGCTTACAAGTCCTTGAAAATCAAATAAATGATAAAAATCAGAGAACGACATGACTATCAACCAACAAATGTAATGACAAGGGGGAAGTCCAAGGTAGTGTTAAAGGGAGTTGGGTCTAAAAATGCATATCCCCCTCCATCTCATGATAACATTTTTGATCAGCTTCAAAACATTCCAACACAGATATCAATAGTAGAACTTCTCAAACTATCTCCATCACATAAGGAGGTTCTAGAACAAGCACTAGTTGCCACTACGGTGCTGAAAAATTTAGATGTTTGCCAATTCCAAGCTATGGTGGGACATCTAACTACCCCACATTGTCTATCATTCTCTGAACAGGATGATGTCTCACTCAACCATCCCTATAACATTGCACTCCATATTGAAGTCTTGATCCACAATCATCATGTCAAAAGAGTCTTAATAGATGGGGGAGCTGGTTTGAACATTTGAACTCTAAAGTTAAATCATGCACTAGGGTATTTTGATGACGCTATTGATGCCCAAAGGAAAATGACTATAAAAGCATATGATGAGGAAGAGAGATCTTCAAAGGGACTGATTGTGTTACCCATTCAAGTGGGACCAATGATGAAACACATAGCATGTCAAGTACTGGAAAAAGAGTTAACTTACAACATACTCTTAGGACATCCCTGGATCCATGAAATGCAGGGAGTACCTTCCACATATCACCAATACTTAAAGTTCCTAGTAAATGGATAGGAGGTGACTACATCTGCCGATTATAATCACCCTCAACATTGTGACACACTTAGAATCTCTCAAGATACCTTTGTGCCTCACAATCGGGAAGTATCCAGTTCAAAGTCATCAGATGAGGAATAACATCCACATATGATCACCAAGTGGGTAGAGAAGAAGGATGGGGCAATATTCTATGGAGAAATCGCTTAATCTTTCATAGTTAATGCCATCTCCAAAGACATATGGCCAACCATCCATGATCAAACATCAAACATCACTACCTATCACAATTCTTGAAGATAGATTTATAAAATCCGGTACCATAGAGGACGAATTAAACAACAAAGAAATCCTTGATTGGTTATACAAAGATGAGGAACCATCAACATCAAATATCAATATCAAGAATGTCAATATCAATCCAAACAAATATGGCAAAGGGAAAGCTATCCTAGAAAAAATGGGTTATGAGGGACAAGGACCTATTGGTTTAAGGAAGGAAGGCATAGTTGAGCTTGTTCAGCCCCTCACTCTTCATTCAAAAGAGAAAACATGACTAGGATACTCTAAAGAACAAAAACAAGAGATGACAAAGAAGGTTGTAGAAAGGATCCTTCAGGTTAGAGATAGCTCTGAAATGGATTCAAATGAATATGATTGGGATCTCAGTTCCAATGTATCTTACACCAATATTCAAATTGATGTAATAAAACAATATGCACCTACGCATGAGGAGGGATAAAGCTTTGGGTCTAGACCATTCGTATTAGGATCACTAAATATCAATGACTCAAGTGGGGATGAACAGACATCAAGTGAACTAGATGATCTTGAGGAGGGTACCATCATTGATCTTGATATCCCAAATAACAACTATGACGGCATTGTTGTCCTAACCCTTACCCCATCAACCTAAGTCAATTTGATGACTTCATGGCATTAATCCATCCCAAAATTATTGAATGGGAACCTATCGAACCTTTGACTGTGCCCATATTTGCAAATGATGATGCCATCGTAAATTTCCTATGTCATGATGAACCTGGTACAAGTTCTATCTGTAATACTCATAACAACACGACTTGGTAGGAGGGTTTCAAATCTTCTAGTTGCAAAAGTAAAAACAAGGATAATAGATCTAATGGTGAAAACCATTCTATGGCAGCATTAGATCTGGAAAAAGAAAAAATAAAGAAAGCATCTAACGGTGAAAAACTCTCTGAGGCACTAAAAGATGGGAGATTTGACACTCTTCCGAAACATTATCATGAGCAATCATCAGTTCTGGTAGAACCAACCCAGTCTATAAACATCGAAACTGAAGAAAAAACAAAAATCTTACATCTAGCAGAATCCATGACAGATCAAGAGAGACTAGAATTCATCAAATTCTTTAAGGAAAGAAGCGTCAACTTTGCTTGGTCATATTCTGATATGTCAAGCTTGGATCCAAATCTGCTCATGCATCATTTGTCTTTGCCTGTAGGAATCAAGCCTGTGAAGCAAAAATTGAGAAAAGCATCCTCATATCGCATTAATGGTAAAGGATGAGTTAAAGAAATTGTTGGATGTAGGATTCATAAGGTCTATTGACTATGCCGAGTGGATATCAAACATTATACCTATCTCAAAACTGGATAATAGCATCAGGATATGTACGAATTTTAGGGACCTAAATAAATCATGCCCAAAAGATGATTTTCCATTACCAAATATAGACATCATTGTGGACTTGACGACAGGGCATGCCATGTTGTCAATCATGAATGGTTTTTCTGGGTATAATCAAATTAAAATAGCTCCAGAAGATCAAGAAAAGACAGAATTTACATGTCCATGGGGAACCTTCTGCTGGAATGTCATGCCATTTGGTCTAAAAAACATAGGAGCCACCTATCAAAGAGCAATGACAACAATCTTTCATGATATGATGCACACCTTCATCAAGGATTACGTGGGTGATATTCTAGCAAAATATTGTACAAGGGAAGGACATCTGCATATTCTAAGAAAAATCTTCACACGGCTAGAGAAATTCAATGTCAGGCTAAACCCCAAGAAGCGTGTCTTTGGGGTCACATCAGCGAAACTATTGGGATATATTGTCTCAGAAAAGGGCATTGAGGTAGATCCAGTGAAAGTCAAGGCAATAATGGAAATGCCACCTCCCAAGAATATCAGTCAGCTCAGATCACTACAGGGAAGGCTCCAATCAATCAGGAGATTTATCTCCTAGCTAGCGGACAAAAGTCATCCATTTAATCACCTTTTGCATAAAAATATTGTTTTCAAATGGGATAAGGGGTGTGAAACAACGTTCGATCAAATAAAACAATATCTGATGTCACCGCCTATTCTCATGCCACCAATAGAAGGAAGACCTCTGATACTGTACATTGCAACCACAAATATCTCTTTAGGAGCATTATTGGCACATGAGGATTATGAAGGAAAGGAACATACCATCTGCTATATCAGAAAAACATGAAATGGCTATGAAATAAATTACACTTTCATAGAGAAATCATGTCTAGCAATGGTGTTTGCTACTCAATAGCTAAGACATTATATGCTAACTCATACAATCAAGCTAATAGCAAAGATCGAACCCTTAAAATATTTACTCAGTAAAGTTGCCTTAATAGGTAGACTGGAAAAGTGGGTCATGCTATTAAGTGAATTTGATATTCAATATGTGGAGAGAAAATCCATCAAGGGTCAAGCAATCGCCGAACAATTGGCTGAGGCTCCTTTACCAGATGATCGCCCTATGACAATGGAGTTTCCAGATGCAGACATTATGACAATGACGCCACAACAATGGATATTATATTTTGATGGATCATACACACAGCGAGGATCTGGAGCAGGAATTTTGTTCATCACTCCCCAGGGACACACCATTCTGAAATCATATAGACTGATGTTCCAATGTATAAATAATGTGGCAGAATATGAAGCATTAATCATTGGGGTCAAGATAGCAATTTAATGGAAGATCACAAATCTACAGGTATATGGGGACTCTCAACTAGTCATTTATCAAGTAAATGACGAGTATCAGACAAAAGATGAAAATTTGATGCCCTACAAACAATAAATAGATGATCTAAAACAATTTTTTGTTAACATCAAATTTGATCAAATTCCAAGGGCAAAGAACAAAGCTGCAGATGTATGGCCACAATTGCTTCACTCTTACAATTGCCAGAGAAACGAGGTTGTTATGAGTTTATGGTAGAACAAGTACCATGTCCTTCTTACAATAATTTGGAATCCAATGCCATATTCCATCTAGAGACCATTGAAACCTCCACCTATGAAAAAACCTATGCTTACCTGAAAGACAATATCATCCCACCCGATCTTCCCAGGAACCAAAAACGTAATTTTATCCGCCAATCTGCCCGACATATTTTGATCACTGACATCCTTTATCATCGAGGTCTTGATGGTACCTTACTCTGATGTTTATAACATGATGAATCAAAGACGACCTTACATGAGGTTCATGAAGGTATTTTTGGCACTCATTTGAGTGGAATAACTCTACCGAAGAAACTCCTTCGTTTAGGATATTATTAGTCGTGCATGGAGAAAGAATCTTATTAGTTTGTAAAGAAATGTAAAAAGTGTCAGATTCACAGTAATTTGATTCGTGCACCATCTCAAGAACTGCATCCCTTCACATCAACATGGCCCTTTTGTCAGTGGGGACTAGATCTGGTAGGAAAGATAAATCCCTCTTCATCCAATGGAAACAAGTTCATAATAGCAGCTACATAATATTGTACAAAATGGATAGAAGCAATGTCCCTTACAACGATCACTAGGAAGCAGATCTCGTCTTTCATCTTGAATTACATAATATGTCGATATGGCATCCCTCAATCTATTATCACTAATAATGGATTGCCTTTCAAAAACCAAGATGTTCAAGAATTATGTGAGAAGTTTTATATCCAACATCGTTTCTCAACACCGTACTATCCTCAAGGAAATGGCCAAGTAGAGGCCTCTAACAAAACAATTCTAAAAATCCTCAAGAAGACGGTTAACGATGTTGGACGTGATTGGCATGTTCAACTCAATCCTGCACTGTGGGCCTATAGAACCAGTATCAGAACACCAACAGGAGCTACACCATATGCCTTGGTATATGGATCAGAGGCCATACTACCTATTGAAGTAGAGATTCCATCACTCCGTGTATCACTCAGAGGAATCATTTCAAATGAGGACTATAGGGTATCTAGACTTCAAGAACTGGAATTGTTGGATGAGCATCATCAGCAAGCTGTCAGCCATCTCACGACATATCAACAGAGAATATCAAGGAGTTACAATCATAAGGTAAAACCTAAGATTTTTTAGGTTGGCGATTTGGTTCTAAAAGAAAGCCCGAGAAATCAACAAGACAGGGAAAAGAAAGGGAAATTTGAGCCTAACTGGCTAGGTCCTTTTGTCATCATATCAGTATACAGATCAAGGGCCTATCAACTATCAACGTCAAAAGGGGATTTGTTTGATGAACCTATCAACAGTATCCATCTCAGAAAGTTCTATACCTAAATTTCCTAGTGCACGGGCCAAACTTTTGAAAAAGGGTTTCCTTGGCGAAAACCTAGCAAATAGGTGTCTTGGCAACATAAAATACAAAAAAAATATAGAAAATACAAAAAGAGAAAAATGAGAAAAATAAAAATATACAAAACAAAGAGTGTAATCCAAACATATGGTGAAAACCTGGAAAGAGGCGTCGTATGTGATTCTAAATTAGCTTTCCCATCTATCTTGATACATATCAGGATCATTAGTCTGGCAGTCATTACCATTTCATTTCATATCATTAGCCTTGTCATCATTACATCCATTATCAAATCATTTCACATGGTCATGTCTCACTCTAGCTTGGGGGCAACATCTAGATATCACTAGGGGCAACGAAAACATTAGTCTTGCCAAAATAGGAAAACAATAGTACGACAAGAAAATAAAAACAATGATCAAAAGCGCAACATTAATCACCAACGAAAAGGCATCAAACATCCGTATCATATCAGAAAATTCCAAAAAAACATGTCAAAAAGTCAGTCTAGAAAAGAAAAACCAAAATCATGAGTTTGTGTCTGTCGAACTACGTGGTCTCTGCGTGTGTAACATAGGCAAGGCTAATCTTTGATCAGCCCCCGAGACCCCTAGGATAAGTTAGTAAGTTAGGTATCTAGTCAAAATCTCAGAAAATCACAAAAACATCACAAAATCAAGATGGATGATCTAATCTGAATAATGATTGAAACACTCTAAGTTAAAAGTGGATAAGTTGTATTTTTGATTGATATTATCATTTCTTTGGAGTAACTCAATGATGCAAATGAACTAGAGAAACAAGGAAGAAGAATGATATTTTTATTATCTATTGTCTGTAAGTTAATCATATAAATATGTGAATTGTCGGGGAATGTGCTATGCAAATGTATCACCGATGACATTCAGAATTCACACATTGAAATGATTAATCACTGCCTATTTACACAATGAATGCTCAAGTCATCTTGGTTTAATTATACCTAGATGCTTGTGTTCACTTGCAATATCAAAAATCATGAAAGTAGTACTCAGGTCGTCATTGATCTAACATATACCATTTATGCTTGTACTCACTTTCAACATCCTAAAAAGCTCTATGATGATACCAAGCACAAAAGAATTGTTAAAGTGACAAAGTTTTGCATACAGTTGCATGATAAAATTAGATTGCATTCATAATAAATTCTACATATGCAGAGTGATTGTTGCATAAGGGATTCAAATTAACGATTATCTTTTCTACAAATATGATTGAGTATACTTGACATTAAACCAAAAATCATCAAAAATATATAGGAGCATCATCTCATCATTCATGTATTTAACATCAAATGGCTATACATTTATCATACCATATTTTTCCACATCATATCATAAATGAATACATCATGTTCATAATTCATTACATCATTTGTAATCCATAAATTATATCACAAAATTTACACCATCCATCCATTATCGTCCATTACACATCATCATTTTTTTTATCATCATCATATTTAAAATAAAAATCATTTACCGTCCATCCATACATTTCATCACATTAAAATAAATACAAGTCATGTCATTATTATCTACATCCATACATCATAGATCATCATTTAGAACATCATAACATCCATACAACATATATCCATACATAAGCATTAATCATAGAATCATCACATAATAAATGCATCCATCATAGAATCATAAACCATCATAAATTAATAGAAATCAACTGCATATAATATATATCATCAATGTCAAGTATACAATGAAGTTTGAAATAAGAAAAGATACATCGTCAAAAATGAGTTGACTCGAAGTATACATCATATCTCAAAAGAATGTCTCGGAATCACATTATGGCATCTAAGATTTGCTGCTACCAGAATGAGCAGGCATAATAGGACCAATACCACCACGACCCCCGAAAGAACTAGGATCTCTGGGATCTCTCCATGGAGGTTGTGTCACACCCTCGCTAATTGTCCGGGTACGGGTCCGAACATATCTCGATGGGGCATAGCTAACTCTACGATCAGCAGGCACTGCATCATGATACCTACCCCTATAGAACTCTACCTCTCGGCCAACCTATAGAACCTCTCTCATGTAATCTGCAATAGAGGTACCATCAGCTACTCTCTGTAGTGTCTCAACAGTCTCTTGTGCCCTCTCAGCAATCTGTCTGGAACTGTCCCTCTTAGCTTTCAAAGTATCAACCTGAGTCTGAACAACTGCCAACTGTCCCTGTACCTGTGCTAATGCTTGGGCATGAGCTTGTGCCTGGGTCTGCATCTGAGTCTGCGTTTGTACCAACAAACCCTGTGCCTATACCAACTGTCCTTGCAGAGTCTATAGACTGGCAGTCTGCCTTTGATGATCAACCGAGGGCACCGCTACTGCTCGCCTCTTGCGAGGCCGGCTCAATGATGGACTGACACTAATTGGCCCAACCCCTCTGCCACCTCTACCACCACCATCACCGTCATCACTACTACTGTCCCCATTGCTGCTCTTAGTGCTACTGCTCGACTAAGTATCATCCCCACTTCTATCCTCCTCACCCTCAGCAACATCCTCCTCCACAAGTAAAGGTGTTGGCTCATCAAGAATCGTAATTCGAGGATGTGGATGAAATGCCAAAAATGCGGCATACTCCTCTGTCACAGGTGCCTTTGCAATATCTCTACACATATCCCAGGTTGATGGCTACAGAGTCCTGTATCCCTCTACTAGTGTCTCATACGACATGCATGGCCCCCAATCTGCTACATCACTTCAGCATCGGGCATAATGAGCAACCCCCTGTGACATACACTGAACAATGTTATACTGCCTGTAGACCCATCGCAACAAAAATCTCTCCAACACAAACGGGGTCCTACCAATCAAGTACATGGAATCAAATAGGTACCCGAGCACTCCATCATCCTAATCCCACTATTCACAGTCCAGATAAGACCGCCAGATGATACTGTCCATGTCATCCAAAACTTGTTTCCAATGCTCTAACTTACCCATTCGAGCCTGGGTAAGTCTACCTCTGTACCGGAAAACATAAGGTCTGCCTATTGGTCTGTCAAGAACTGGAAATGGTTAAGCAATGGAAAAATGCTCCCATACCCACACCTGTAAAAGGGTCATCCCTGTTGATAGGCTGCATTCCCAAATACACCACTAAATGCAAATCATGATAAAGGTCGGCTAGCATACACATCCCCCACACATATCTAGTCCCGTGCACGACCATACTCTCAAGAATGCAGACCCAACCCATAGAGAATCCCTTTGACTTGCGATCAGGATAAAAGAAACCTCCAATGAATCCAGCTAATAATACTGGTAGTGAAGCATAGGCATTAGCTATTGTCTGCCATCGGACACTCGGTCCTACTATGTGTTGATCCTGAAAAACTCTACAGAGAGCATCTCTCCCACCAACCTCATGTGAGTCATAGACAACGATCTCTCCCATAAACGGAATCCGTAGTATCCGCCACACATCCTTGTGTGTGACTGTCATCTCGTCAGTGGGTAAATGGAAGGTGTTATGGTCACTGTGCCACCTCTCGGCCAAAGCAATAAGGAGACCCCGATTAATCCTAATCTGGGGCATATCAAGGAGACTCAAAAGACCACATCGGCCTATAACCTGAATCTCATCAAGAGTCAGATGAGGAATCAAATCAGTGGTCCACGTAAATCGCTATCGCATCTGGAGAGTACCTAGATCCTCCTATCATCATGAAAAGTTTAAAATCAGTGCACTATGTCAAGAATCAAAAGTCATTCTACTATCAGATCCAAACAAACTTTGGTATGAATTTTTCGATCAAAATTCATGAACAAACATCAACAAACGTCACCTATCATGAGGTTCATCATCAAAAATTATCTAATCTCACCTATCATGAGGTTTATCAGATATGAAATCATTCCTCACCTATCATGAGGATCCTCACAAATAAGGATTATTTCACGCCTATCATGAGAGTAAGTCTTATTAATCATCAAAATCAGTCATCAGGGAATTTAGATAGTCAATCATACCAAATCGAAGAATGGATATGATCAAAATTGACAAAATCAAGGTTAAATATGTCAAAACTTGCAAATCTAACATCGATGTGCTAAAATAGGCATCCAAAGTGCTAGTTTATCAGAAGTGTTATTTCAGCACTTTGATGTGCTAAAATAGGCATCCAAAGCGCTACTTTATTAGAAGTGCTATTTCAGCACTTCGATGCGCTAAAACAGGCATCCAAAGTGCCACTTTACTCAAAGTGCTAATTTAGCACGTCAATGCGCTAAAACAGTCCATCAAAGTGCTACTTTACTAGAAGCACTATAACAGACCATCAATGCGCCAATTTATTTCATGAAAGTGCTAGAACATTTTAGGCACTAAGATCCGGCGTCAAAGTGCTAAATCAAACTACCTAAGCGTTAAATCATGAAAGTGCTAAACTATCCTACGAAAGTGCTAGAGAAAATAACGAAAGAACTACTTTCTCAAAGCGTTAAAATAGTTTACGAAAGCACTACACCGGAGTGCAAAGTGCTACAACGCGACATTGATGCGCTAAACTAAAGAAAAAATGCGAAAGCATAAACAAGGCACAAAAATCAATAAAATACAAAGTACAAGGTGGATTATGGGTACATACCGAAGGTCCGTAGGCGACTGACCGTTGGTGATGTCACATGCACTCAAAATGATGAGTGTGGTAGGGGATAGGCATCTTGCTCCAGCTGGCTAAAATGTCCCTCTCACTAGATATTTGAAAGTCACAAAGTGCAAATGATATGAAAATGACCTTTTGGACTTTATATAGATTTTTGAAAAGGGATTTTGGTGGATTTTCTTTTATTTTAATTATTTTATTTATGGAATTAATTGAAATTCATCCACAGGCTATATTTTCTTCATCAATGTCGGGAGATAAATTATTTTCTTCATCAAATCTTCATCAAATCTTCATCAAATCAAATCATCAAATCATTAATTTATCTCCCGAGGGGGCATATTATTAGCAATCATCTAAGAATCAATATCTGGGGCATGTTTGGGGCATACTGAAATTTTTTTCGCCGATACTGGCAGTAGCAACAAAATTTTCTTTGAAGCAACACGTAAACACATCACTTCAAAGAGGGGCAAAATGTATACACCTAAAATTGGTCTGGAGAATCCGATTAATTAAATACGAATTATTTGATTAATTATCCTAAAATTCCTCTACTAGATTGAATAAATAGAAATATTTATTTATATAGTTCACGTTCACATTCACATTTAAATTCTTCTAATTCTTCTATTATCTCATCTTAATTAAATACACAAAATTAAATACTTTGTTTGATTTAATTATCATTTCCCTATTTTATTCTATCACATCAATCTTAAATTAATTAAATAAAGGTCATACACTTTATTGATTAATCACCATATTCTTCTATTTTAAATTTAATAAACAACTTCTATAGTTTGTTCTATTAAATTATTTATCCCTCTTTGGCTAATTTAAATAAATCAAAAATATTTAAATTAAGGCATAGGGAAAATTCCTCTATATTTCCTCGAAATCAAATTAGATATCCTATGTCTAATTTATGTCAAAATCATGTCAAAATTAATTGATTAAAACTTCACGAGAAGAATTGGAGACAAATTGCAAATTTATCTCTCAATCCTCTTCCATCAATCCTTCCTCTTCTCTTGCCTGGTGTTTTCATGGGTAGAGACAATCCCCAAAATCTTCTCAATCTCCTCCATCTCTCACCATTCAATCCTCCAGATTGAATCCAAGCTTCTCTTTTCCATCCCTGTGCATTTCTACAGCCAGGAAATCTATAAATACAACTTCATTCAACCAAGAATCCAGATCCAGATTATCAAGCTTATACACTCTTACTCTGCAGGAATTCAAATCATCAAGCATCAAGCATCCAACATTCTAGCTTTCATAGCATGGATGTCTCCTGTAGCTTCATCCATCATTTTTCATGTCAATTCATGTCATATTAATTTCTTTTATCATCTAGATTTTATCATATTAGCTTCACATCATTGCATCAACATCATTTCGTTCTTTAGATTATCATTTTAACGGTTATCATGTTATTTAAATCTGAGAGCACAATAGCTTAATTAATTTTTGAAGATAGGAGACAATGAGACGCTTTCAGTTGATTATTAACTTGATCTTTGATACAATGTTTCATTAAGAAGTGTTTTATTCTTTTCTACTTATTCACACTTATAGTGTGAGATCATCATCCATATACACTTGGGATTAAATACCCTAGAGCCTATTTGAGAGCTCATGAACCAAATTATACTTGGGAATGGTCCAAGTGAACCAAGACCTCTTTGGGATGATCCCCCTCTATCCCAAAGTATTTTAAATAAACTTTTTTAATTGACTCAAGAGAATCATCTTGTTTTTCAAATCCTCTAGTTTTATGATTAAGGGACTTGAGATACCTTTATCTCTTCTCCTCAATCTTCACTTGTATTCTTGCATTCACCATTGATGAGAGTTTGGAATTGCAACCATCCTTAACTATTTGTACCCAAGTTGTATCCACTAATTACATCGAGAGGCATCTATAATGTCATCCATCAAAAATCAAAAATTTGTGTAAGGAAAAAACTCTCTAGCTAGAAATTGGCATTCAAATGACAACCAACTCATATATAAGTTATCATGCACCCATGCAAACAAAATAAAAAAGAAATTAACGCCAGTTGGAAGCAACAATGATGAATCTAAACTCGACCATGCAACATTCCACTATGAATTACAATGATTTTGTTTTTAAAGCAGCCATTCGCACATGCAACATTCTATTTCGATTTGATTTGGAATGTTCTTTTTCTTTAAAGCTACTAGATGAGTATACAACTTTGCATTTAAATGTAAACCTATTTCAACCATTTTTGGCATCTCAACACAACAGGCATAGCTTACAATCTAACATTCAAACAAGGTTGTGTAACAAGGAAGCTTGGATTTCCTTCCCCAAACAAATCTATTTCTTTCAATTGAAAAGTTTAAAAATTATGATTTCAGTTATCAATTTCACTCTAGCATAGAGTAAGCAGTAGATTTTGTGCAACTTTTTAGATAATTTAGCTCACAAAATCAAAGCATACACAATTTTTTAACAATAAGTCTGTGAAGAATCATGACTTCACCTACAAACAATAGTTGTAGAAACAATAGAAATAATCTTCTAACGATTTGAAAAACATATATTAACAACTTCAGAAATTAAAAGCTATTTTCTCACTACAAATAAACACCAACACTTTCACATCAAATAACAATTGCATCACTTAAAAGTAGTACAATTTTTTGTGCTTTTTACTTAAATTTTAGGAACAAACAATTTCTTCCTTAAAAGGTTCCATTCCATTTTTTATGCAAAGAATTATTGGCAAAATATGGATGTATAATTTTTCATTCTGCAAATTCTTGATTCGAAAGGTATGTCATAGCATTGGAAAGTATATTTCTATGAATTTTTAACTAATTTGAAATGAATATTTGTAGTAGTTATTACAAAAATCAAAGGCAACATGGTTATTTGTTATTTAAATATGATTATTGGAATCTCTGATTTTCTTTAAATTCTTCATGGTCATGGTGTAATTATTCTCTCTAAGAGATTTTAGATTGTATATGTTATAACATATACAATTCAAGTTTTTTTTTTTGATGACACATGTATTTATAAGCTTGAGAATTTCAATTGATCGTTCTTAGGTATTTATAATTTTAATGAAAATAAACATTGTAGATTTTTTTCACATGTACAACAAAATAATTTTATGGTCCTCTAAATTGACATTTATTTACATGTTTTTCATTTTAGATAATGAAAAATGCTATACAATCAATTGAAATAATTGATATTACAAGTAGTGATTCAAAAGATGACATAAAAAGGGCCATTAATTACAATGAAAATGATATAAGAAAGCCATTAATTACAATCAATTTTTCATTAAGTGCAATAGGTGCCTTGAGAATGATAACTCTCGGTGTATTTTATATATATTAATATTTAATATATGTATGCTAGTTTAAGCTCAAAGGTAATAACATTTTGATTCACAAAACTTTTTAAATCATCTATATTGAAGATTTCAATATCCTTTAAAACTTTATTTGTATGTTGAAAATATGTGATACATTATTGTAAACCATAATTGTTGGCCATAGTTGTCATTGCACCAAAATATCAACCTGTTAATGCCCGATACAACTGCCAAAGTTAAGGATCCACGAGAGACGGTTAATCCTCACGAATCTTGAAAGAAGCGCTAACCATCTACCAACAATAATATCTAAATTCCTTCGTGAAATAACCACCCTAGTAACTTTCATCAAATAACTTCTAACATAAAATAAAACTACTATATGACAACTATATTGATTTAATAAATTGCTTCGAAACAAAAGTGTAGATACCTATGACATATTTGATGAAATCCCCAAGCACAGTTCACTTTTTGTCCAAAAGTTTGTAATTGCTAAATTATAAAAATGTTGATGTATATATAATCTTGGCGGCTAGGTGAGGGAAGATGACCGACTAAGCAAGTTGCCATCAACCCAAATTGACTTTATATTAAATTATAAAGAATCTTTGGTAGTTTAAAACATTTAAAGAGCTGTCACTGTCCTTTTCACAGCTAATTCTATTGCACAAATAACCATAGAAAAATGAAACTACGTGTCGACGCGATATAGCACATGACGTGGACTAATTCCTACAGTTGAAACAACACCAGCCGTTAGATCGTGAGGTCACCGGACGGCCCAGATTGACCGGTCACCGAACAGTATTGAAAACTGGAAAAACGCGGACGCCAACTGGAATTCAAATCGCGCTTTATTTGGTCTGTGACTAATTTTCCTACATCCATTGTAAAGTCGAGCTGCCAATTCTTACTTTGCGTGTCCTTCATACGCAGGGATAAAAAGTAGGACAATTTAACCAGAGAACTTCGTTTCTGCAAAACCTTAGTTTGAGTCTCACAAGCGGAAGTAAGGAATTTTTCGCCCCCTTTTTGAAGAGTTTTGTTTGGCGTTGGATTTATTTCAAGAATTTTTTAGTTTTTTTTGTTCTTAAAGTTTTAGGGCTGTTTTTGAGACAAAGCTGTAAAATTTGATGTTAATTGGTCAGACAACATTGAATGAATTTGAGCATTTACATTTATTTACTTAAAATAGTAAAGTTTTTGAAAATTTGTACGTTCTCCAGCAAACGGAGGCGAAGCTTTTAATGATTTGGTTTTTCTCCAGCTGGAAATCGGTGAATTTTGAAGATTTCCTCATTTTTGCGCTTAGACAGGCGCACGCTTGGAGATATCTTTAGTGAGCTGCGATTTATAAAAAATTTCAAATGTTACGGCCTTGGGAAACGCTAAATCCAGGTAGTTCTATTTTTTTTACCTTTCATTAAAGTCCAGGCGTTGTGGTTAGGGAATTTGAACTTATTTGCTTTGCATACGAATGCTTTCCGTTTGACTTTCCTGAATATTTCTGTTGGTAGTTCGATATGAAAGAGATGGTAAATTTTCATTATTTTTCGCGAACAAGCTGTTTTTTTGCCAAAGTTTTAAAATTTAAATTCGTTATCGCTAGTTTCGGTTAGTATGCATGTGTTTAATAATTAGCCCTGTATTTTTTCATTGTAACTGCATCAAATACATCTGTTTCATAGTTTTTAAGTAGAAATATATATTTGCCAACTATTTTGTTCTTGGTAAAAATTCTACGGCTTCTAGAGATCTGAAGTTGTTGGGATACTTGCTAGTTCTGTACCCTTAGTGATCTAAGTTTGTAAAGGTAATCCAGGAAAGTTTGAGATCTTGGTGGTGTGCTAATTATGTGGAAAATATACAAAAAGTCTTTGAATTGGAAGAAAAATTGAAGCCCTTTATTTCAATTCTGTGACTATTTTTAATCAATTAATGATATATTCATGCAGAGATCTTGCATAATATTTGTTTCCAAAATCAGTTTCTTCTACCGTAAGGATTTATAACCTTTATTTGAACAAGTTCAATCTTCTGCCTCCGTGTATGTTGTCTTGATTGCTCAGGGTCTGCCTGAATATCAAAGACTTAGGCTCCAACCGGTAGATTGAGCTTTGTTATGGTTTGGAAGAATGAAAACAGGGTCTGCCTGAATATCAAAGACTTAGGCTCCAACCGGTAGAATGAGCTTTGTTATGGTTTGGAAGAATGAAAAGCTGGGTTTAGACAGCAGTCACATGCAGGTGCTAGGATTCCTACCTTCAGTGACCAGGAATCAAGATGACCTATGAAGAAAGAAAGTATTGGAAAGTGGAAACAAATGGTATATAGTTAGATAGTATAGTGGAAATGAAATCCTTAAATCAGCAGTAGAATGGGCTATTATAGTGGAAACATGAAACTTTAGAGTCTTTCACTTAACTTGCAGTGAAATTCTTGGGAGGAAATTTTAGAGGCTGGAAATTTTCAGAGGCCTTGTCTGCGTTTAGAATCAGATAGTTTCAAGTACTGTATCCTAAAAAATTGCATCGCAGCCTAAAAATTTTCCTTTCATTTGGCTGGATTGGATCCTAAAACTATTCAGCCCTACCCGCTTTGCAAATTTAAAAGCTCTGACTGCCTTAAGTCTTGTAAGAATAAAATTATTCCAATGATTGGAGGTTGGTCTAGGTAGATGAAACCTATTTATAGAGGATGGTAAATTTAAGATAGAGAGTTAGCAGTTGGTTTATTGTAGATAAAAAGCCTGCATACAATTTTTTTTTCGATTGAACACAAGTTATTTGAGATTAATAGGAGTTAAATCCTGAACAAAATCAGAAGATTGGGGAATTTAATGATACAGCCTGTTTGTTTGGCAAACTATATTGGTTTCTGCTAGGTAAATTTCTTTAGTCTCCACTATCTAGGAAAAGTAGTTTGGGGATACGTTCAAGTTTCTGCCATTCTGGTTGTTTTTCATAAATGTTGGTTTCATCTTGTTGATCGCACTTTTTAGTCACAGTTCTACTGATTCCTAGATGTTACAGAGGTCTGAATAACAACTCTCACTTAATTTCTTCTTTGGACTAGGTCAGTGACACTGCTGTGAAGAGATCTCTTTACCGTTCTTATAAGGTTGGGACAGAAGGGTGTGGCAGGTCTGTATTCTCTAAGAGCTGATTTGTAGTTAAAATAAGAGGATCTGAGCTAGTCAAGGGAATCAGAGGTAATTAAAATTTAATATTGGAAGGGTTTCAGAGAGAGGATAACAATGGCTCCAAGCAAGCTCAGAAAAGTCATGGGGACAGTTAAAGATCAGACAAGCATTGGGATAGCAAAAGTAGTAAGCACCAGAGCTCCAGATCTTGATGTTGCTATTGTCAAGGCCACAAGTCATGAGGAATTTCCCACCGATGAGAAGTATGTAAGGGAAATTTTGCACCTAACTTCCTATTCAAGGGGTTATGTGAATGCCTGTGTATCAGGCCTTTCTAAGCGTCTTGCCAAAACACATAACTGGGTAGTAGCTCTGAAAGCAGTGGGCCTCATCCATAGGTTGTTGCGCGATGGTGATCCAAGCTTTGAGCATGAAGTACATTATGCAACAAGGCGTGGTGCTCGCTTGTTGAACTTATCTGATTTTAGAGATGATTCACATTCCAATGCTTGGGACTATTCTGCCTTTGTACGCACGTATGCTTTGTACCTGGATGAGTGTCTTGATTGTGCACTAAGTGACAAAAAACAGTTTGATGGCAGGTTGAGTAAGGTGGATGTGACAGGATATAATGGTTATGAATATAGTAATGGAGATTATGGAAGTAATGGATACAATAGCTACAGGTCTGGTCACAATGATTATGAAGTACGTAGACAAGATGAAACTCAGCTTGAAAATGGTCCACGAATGGCAATCCGAGATATGAAATCAGAAATGGTTTTTGATAAGACACACCGCTGTCAGCAACTTTTGGAACGATTCCTTGCCTGTCGTCCAACAGGCATGGCAAAAAGCAACAGACTGGTTCAGGTTGCTCTGTACCTGATTGTGAAGGAGAGCTTTCAGCTTTATGCTGATATTTGTGAAGGGTTGGCCGTTCTATTGGATAGATTTTTTGACATGGAGTATGAACATTGTGTCAAAGCATTTGATACTTATTCAAGAGCAGCAAAGCAAGTTGATGAATTAGCTTCCTTTTATAACTTGTGTAAAAACATGGGTGTTTGTAGAACATCTGAATATCCAGAAGTACAGAAGGTTTCAGAGAAACTCCTTGAGACATTGGAGGACTTTCTACGGGAAAGATCATCTTCTCGTACTCAAAGGCCCAAGAGTCCAGAACCACAGCCCAATGAGCCACAAAGTCCTTCACTAGAATTGAAAGAACCAGATGAGGATTTGAATCATATTAAAGCACTACCAGCTCCTGGGGATGATTCAGAGAATGAGCCTGAGGGACCACAGATTTCAAATCTGATGCCTGAGGGGGATTTAATAAATCTAGATCAGGCTACATTTTCTTCTGAAGAACAGGAGAACAAATTTGCTTTAGCTCTTTTTTCTTCTGTGGATAAGGAATCTGAATCTAGAGGGAGTGCTTCTGCATGGGAAAAACAATTGGGTGAAACTGGAAAGGCTGGTTGGGAGCTTGCTCTTCTGGAGTCAGCTAGTAATCTATCAAAACAACGAAGCTCAATGCCTGGTGGTTTTGATCACTTGGTCTTGGAAGGCTTGTATGATCAAGCTGCAGCCCGTCAGCAGCATATGTCACAACTTTCTGCACCTGGAAGTGCAAGCAGTGTTGCGGTGCTCAACCAACACACATCTTCACTCTTGGCATTGCCTGCTCCATTTGCACAGAGTGGAGAGGATCCGTTTGCTGCATCATTAAATGTTGCTCCTCCTTCTTATGTTCAAATGTCAGATATGGTTAAAAAACAGCAGCTTCTAGTCCAAGAGCAGCAAGTGTGGCTACAGTATCAGAAGGATGGCATGCAGGGGCAAAATGGGATCATGAAGTTATATAGTAATCCATATGGAATGGCTGCACAAAACTCATATGGTGTAACTCCTTATGGCATGCCACAGTACGGCATGGGGGGATATAGGCAAAGCTATCCGACTACTTATTGATCATTTTCTTTAAGCGCAATTCATTTTGCAGTATTTGTTAATAGCTGATAGAGATTGCACAGATCAATTAGATGGAGATTTTGCGAAAGCCAAGGGATGGGTGCAAATACAGAGGGTGGAATTCGGTAAAATTTGTGGTATGAAGGAGAAAAAATAGAATCCTTATATTTGGCATTTGCCCTTCTGTGGATCAGTTATTTGACATTGTTTACATATTAGCTGTATCATGCCTGTGTTAACCGTTGGGGATAAGCAAGATGAAGCAAAAAGGCTCTTAAATTGACTCAATTTATCGTGCAGACTGGGTTTTCTGATTGCTGAGCCCTCGTGATAGATTATACTATTTTTTGAAGGGAGCGTAGGGATTTTGTTCATAGTGTGTTATGAATGTTCTCATCCCTCTGTTTACACCCTTTTAGTGGAAGATTTTGTAACATATCATTTGTAGCATGCCTCTTCCAGATGCGTTGTTGAGTAACATATTTTGTCTTTTGGTGCCATATAAAGCATTATATTCTGTTAAATGGAGTATGTAGTCATTCACACGTGTATCCCATAAAACAGATAATTTGAACTACAGCTGCAGAATCTTAAACCTTGTTCAGAAATTAATGGCACCTCATGAATTCTTTCAAACACGCTTCTCTGTTTCTACCCGACAAGTAGCATTGAGGAGAGTACAGTAGAAGCATTTTTATCTAGAGGAAGAGAAATAAAATAATCCTCTTTACCTTTATGTTGATTGTGTCTGAGTATATTACGTAGCTGTAAACTCACTGCGGTCTTTTTGTAGCCGATAAAAGTATGGTAACATTTTTTACTACTTTATGAGTTGCCTAGGTAGGTAGTATTGGAGCTTGCATATTTAGATGTATGCTCAAAACACAAAAATAATAATATTAGAGTGGAATACTCACACGCTTTGGAGTTTCTTCATTTGGTACGAAAGTACTATAGTACATTTCTTAAATATTTTTTTGTGTCATTTCCCTTGGACTTTATCAACAATTTAATGGTTTGCATGACTATTCTTTGTTGACAAGCGGCTGACGTTGTTATCCTAGAAGAATAAAGTCATGACATCTGGCTTAGTGTTAGAATGCTTCGCTCTGCTCGCTACTATAAAATTCGAATCAAAAATTAGAATAGAGAAGTCATTTTATAGGCTTATGAAAGTCATTTAGATTTATCCCAAATTCCTATTCAGCGATATACGATTGCCAAGAGTACCTTTTTATAATCCGTCACATGCTTTATAATCTAAGGTTACCTCCACTGGAGGTCCTTCAGCGTTAGTGCGGCTTTCTAGAACTATAAGCTTGAGTTTGAAGGCCTGCGCTTGTTTTTTGGATTTTTTGTCTACTTTGAAGCTTTTACTATGTCTTTTTTGAACTCTGCAAGCTTGCCCTGACATTGTTAAGTTCTGTGAAATCTTTTCCATTTAATTGTGTTCTGGAGTCTTCTTTTTTTTTCATACGCAGGATCTAATAGAGGGGAAAATACCTCTATGTAGAACGATTTAGGCTAATTAAATAAATGTAACATAATATCAATTAACTTAGATTAAATTAATTGAAACTGGTAATTGAAATAAATTAAATGCAATCCTTATCTCAATAATTGTTGATGAATTGGTTCCAATCAAATTGGCTGTTTTCCTCTCCGATTCATCTTCATGTGTGGATTTGTTCTTAGCGTGTGAAGACTTGAACTTGCTGGTGGACTTGATCTCCATTTGTCTAGATGTAAACTTGTTTGTTAACTTGAATCGATGCTTGTGAATATGGATTTGGTAGAGTGTGGCCCCTTGGGATTTACTCATTATTTTTTATGTTGACTTGGTGAAAGGATAGGTGGTGTTCATAAACACCTTTGGAGAATTTGTCAGATTTTAAGGGCCATGTTCTTAGTTAGAACCCTAGTAGACCGGCTTTACAAAGTGAAAGAGTCAAAGACAATAGGAATTGTGCAATGGACTAAGGATGATATGTTTTGATTACTCTCTCATAAATTTTGCTAGAATGCTCTCATAAATGTTTTAATTGATGACTCTAACATGCTCCTCAATAGCTCCTTAATTATCTTCCTTGATAATTTAAAATGAGAAAATGAATATCTTTAAGTATAACAACAAAGCACACAAATCCACAAAATGTATGCTTGGTCGGCTCATAATGGTTGGTGAGGTAGCTTGCAATAGATAAATTTGAATTTTGAATTTCGAAAAGGCAAGTTTTACATTCACGATTGCAAAAAATGATGGTTTAAGTCCACATCACTCACAAATCTAGTCTAGGGTAGTAAATGACAAGTCTAGGAATCACAAATGCAAATTTGGGGATCAATGGTGGAAGAGATCAGGTTATGGGATGTCATGAGCCAAAATCATGCACAATTATACCACTTGTCAGCAAATTATTATATTATGCCCAAAACATAAAGGAAATGGGCATGGGTATGCAATTTTTGCCATGATAGTTTGTCTCTACTTTGATGTGCATGTAGACTACTAAGTTGATACATGCCAAAGTAAAACACATAGTCAACATATTAGTTAAATGTTTTTAGACATTCAAAAAGATATTAATCCATCATATAAGCAATAAACCATTCTTAAATTCTTCTTGTGTTGAGTGCTCTATCAAAATTTGCAAACTAAAGAAAAATATGCAATGAGTAGTGTCTATAAAATATTTTTGAGAAGGGTAAGTGCTTTTGTCTACTATGGAAAAGTGATAGAAAACTTCAACTGTAGAAAAATAATTTGACTAAGTGGATGAGATGGCAAGGGACTCTAATCATACAAAGTAAAGATTTAACTTTGCAAAAAAATTGATTAATGTTCCCTTCAAGGTGGGAATGACTGTGAACTTGTTTTTGTATCACACAACTCACAAGAGGAATGCTAGTGACATATATGCTCTCTCTCCAATTGGTTACATACAAAGGGTGCAATGAATTGAAGGAGTTGAGAAAAATACATAAACATGATAAAACATCTAATAATGTAAAATATATCATTATATGAAAAACACGTAAGCATATAAGTTGGAGATAAGGCATGTGTCACAAGTTTGCCTCCAATTAGGCAAATAATACTTTAACCATGACAAAACATGAAACATAGTAAAAGGTGTCCTCGTATGATATTCATGTGAGCACATTAGTAGGAGATAAGTATCAAGGCACAAGTAAAAGGTTGCTCCCATAATAGGCAAAGATAAGATAATGATGATTGTAAATGTTAGAAAAAGATCATGGAAATATGGATAGGGTAGAAAAGACATGAACATGACAAGGCTTGTAACATAGACAAAAAGATATGGGTGTGACGAGGGTCATAAACATAAAATGTAAGCACATTAAGGATTGTAAACATGAAATCATAGTATGTAAACATGACAAGGATCATAGCACAAGATCTGAAGAGATAATTATGATAGGAATCATAATCATGAAATTCTAAGATGTAAACATGATGATAAGCATTATAGTCATAGAATTGTGATAAAGATAAGCATACCAAACACATGCAACACTGTAATCATGATTGCCTCTTTTGTTTCTTGGTCTAGGGTGTGGAGTTGTGATCTAGTTGTTTTTGGCTATTTTGTTGATGCATTGTTGTTATAACTATTGATGTACATGGTTTGTTCAAAACTAACTTACCTTAATCAAAATATGGTAATCATGATGAAGATAAGCATGATGAATATAAGTGGTAAAAATGGAAGATAATAATGTAGAAGAACTAAACAAGCAACATAGAAAAAGCATGGGAGCTAGATGTCTTAAAATTGTTACATAAATTATAATGAAATAACATGCAAAAGATAATAATATAATAGGAAATATGCTGCAAATAATTGATAATACTTGAGAATATTAAGCCACTTTAAGGGGGAAAACCCCCAAAAGTCTACAAGAAGAACACAATTTGTAATATGATGATCATAAACTAACCACTTGCTCCTATATGTAGCCTACTTATGCCTTGGATGCCACCTAGGTTGACTTAACTACATGTATAGAAGTATATTAATGATCATATAACTTACTTAATAGTTAAGGTGGCCACAAGCCAACTACTCATAACCTTATGCACACTAAAGGATTAAGCATGTAGTATGCCTCCCTCTTCAAGGATCAACCTTGAATGGTTTTGTACAAATCCTCATTTTCCCATGTAGCATCTTTGATTAGAGAGTTCTTCCATTTATCAATACTTCATGATTTCCCTCAAACACATTTGATTCATGCATGCTTGAAGAATTCCCTTAGGATCCAAAATTATTTTTCTCTTCTCATCAAGTGTAACACCCCTCTGTTTTGCTCTTATGTTTAGATTATAATGCTTTGTTATTTTCTATCGCTATTTATAAAGCGATATGGATTATATGCTGTGATATGATGTTACTCTACTTTGATGTTATCATTTGGCATGCCTTTGATTAGTATAATGATTATTTGGAATAACATGGTTTATATGCACTTGAGTAGATTGTATATGTTAGAACTGTCAGTTTTGTGATAGTGTATTGGTGAAGGGGATTGAATTGCATCACTCACTTGCGAGTGCCCTACGATCTCGCGATTCCCTCTTCACGGTGTGTTCTAATTATGATGTATATATGCATGTTGTTATATGTCATGGTTACAAGTTTGCAGGTACAAGACATCGACTTCACCTGGTTTTATAGGTTTGAGCGTGTCCACCACCCAGCGGTTAAGTTGATTAGGAGATAGTAGCTAGGATACTTGTGTCAAACCTTTACCCTAGTCTTAGTGTGTCATCTGGTTTAGTCGGTTTTGCTTGTTAAAAGTTGTTTATTATTGCTTTGAATTATCATGTTATAATGCTTTAAAAGGGGATTTAATGAATTTAATCATTTAAAGTTGATTATTAGATTAATTTTATTTTAATGTTAGAAGTTTTAAATTAATAAATTAATTAATTTAATTTAATTGATAAATAGTTTAAGCCTTGGATTATATTGTTTATTGATTAATTAAATTAGTTAGTTAAGTTAAATTTGAAAAGGGAAATGTTTGTAATTATTAAATATTTTAATTTTGAATTTTGGAGGATTTTATGCAACATGGGTTGTTAGAGATATTTTATGATTTTTAACATGTGTTAGAAGAAATTAATGAGTTTGTTGGAAAATTAATTCACGGGAGAAGATTTTGGCTTTGAGAGAGGAAGTGGAAAGCTTCTTCACGCCAGAAGCACGGGATATTTTAGGTGTTGGGTAATTGTTTGAAAAAAAGTTTCACTGTGATTGGTATGGGATATGGATAATTTTTGGAGGAATTTACTATAGAAAGTATTTTTATATTCTTGCATCTTTAGAAAAATTGTTCTCTGAAATTCTTGTTGTGTTCGGGATTGTTGTTGTGATCGGGAAATCGTATTACTCTGGAGGATGCCATTGCTTGTCTGGAAAAATTGCTTGGAGCTATGGAGGAGGCATTGCTTTAGATCTACAAATACCCAAGCATTGGACTACAGGTTCTTTCTTTTGATTTTATTAAGTTTTTAATTGAAAAACTTCTAGATTACATCTTCTCTGTAAAAGATTGTCTTGTATTAAAAATTGTATTGCCGTAAATAATTTATTTGTAGAATCATTTTATTCTGTAGGTTGAAATTTCCTTGTGGAAAACTTTAGCAAATGGCAATTTGGTATTATAGTGAAATTAGGGAAACCCAGAAGGAAATGTTTAGGGATCTGGAAGAAATTTTATTTTATGTAGAAAAGTTTTCCTGTAAGTTTGTTTTTCTTGAGAAAAGTTCATGTGATATAAATGGTATGAATTTTATTGTTCTTCTTTAAGATTTGTTTTCCGAATTGTTGTGAGAAGGAAACCTCTGTGTTTGGTTTGGAAAATTTCACCTGTAGAATATCCTTGTGAAATTGGTTTTTCGTGATGTTTGTAAAAAATTTCTTGTAGAACTTATTTTGGAAATTACTTTCCCAATTACAATATTTATTTATCAAAATTTTAAAAAAATATATATATATAATGTTGTTGAAATTTTTAGAAGGCTTATGTCATATGCATTCGTCGTCGTACAATTGACGTATTTGTCAAATCGCAAGATATTATGATTAAATTTTGGGGTTTATATTGTTGAGGGGAGGCGGGCGAATTCCACCGCTGCACCCCCCCAAGGGAGGTGAATGGTTGTGTTTCCACCACAACTTCCCCAAGGAAAGGGTGGCGAACACACCACAGTCTACCCCCATGCAAAGGGGTTCGACTGTGGTTAACACCACAACCCTCCCCAATGTAATTTTTTCCTACTTTGTTTGAAACTTGCGAATTTGGATTTATTTCGTTGCTATTTAAAATGGTTTTCAACTTTGAAACTTATATAATGTTTTTGATTAAGGATAAAAATAGGTTTTGAAGGGACCCAAAACCCTTTACAAACAAATTTTGAATGGATCTGGAACCCAAAACCAGAAGGTTGTCAAGACATAAAGACAAGAAAGCACAGACAACCAAGGAAAAAAGGCCAGCAACCAGCCAAAAAACTAGCCCCCAAACAAGAACCATCAAGATTTACATTTAGAATTACTCTTGTGGGAGCGAAGAGTCATGTCAGAAGGAGGCATAGAGGATTTTTCTTTTTTGCCCTTCATAGTAGTCCAACCCTCCTCCACTTGCGCTCCCTTATCAAGCCAAGCCAACACACCATTATCTTGAAGATGAATGCCAACAACCGCAGTCTTAAAGATTTGATCCAAGTTCCTCCCAGCAGGTGTAGACATAACAGGAGAGCCACCCGAAAAGATAGCTGCAGCAATATCACCCGAAGTGACAGCCAAAGGCCCAATCTCTATCTCTTTAGGGGTTTCAACATTGTAGTCTTTCATAGCATCAGCAACCCCTACATTTGAGACATCCGGAGAGGATGCCCCAAGTCCCTGAGATTCCAAAGCAACCACCTCAGAAAAACTCCTAAGTTGCTCAACTTTCTTCTCAACCATATAATGCTGCTGAGAAGCCCCTTTCCACCATGTAGCCTTCATGGTTTTTTTTTCAAAACCACATTGTGCAGCAGCATGACTTGTTTTAAAATATCTGCAACGGAAGGGAATCCCCTCATAGTCCAAAGATTGGACCCAAGACCCCAAAGAAGATTTAAGAAAAATCTCAGCAAGCAGCCCTTTTGAGACATCCATTTTGACCAATATGTAGGCAGAGGTGGAATGAAAAATGTCAGAAGATTCATCATCAACCAATAAAAAATCACCAAGGGCTTCACCCACTTCCTCCAGAAGAGGATCAATCCATAAATGGAGGGGAAGATTAGGCAGCTGAACCCAGATCGGGATCTTATTGAAGGTTTCAGAAGTAGGGTTGAAATCAGAATGCCAAGGCTTAAGCATCAACAAATGCTTGTCCTCCCAGCTAAAAAAATTGTCACATAAAATTATATTTTTGTCTTGAGCATTGTCAAATTTGGCAACAAAAAACCCCATAGCCATGGGAAAAATATGAACTTTACCAGAAATTAGAGGCTCCCATTCATGAGAAATCTAGGAATGCAGTTGAGGGAGGCTAGGCCAAAAACCCCTGAACCGACAGATCAACCCACGAACAAAGAGCTCAACAACATTCTCTTCTATTTCCTCAACCATCTTCGTCTTACGGTCAACCGAGATGGCAAAAGCAACAGGGAAGAATCCACCAAACGACAGTCTCCCGTGCCCAAATTTCAAGGCCGTCATTTGCGTAGTAGGGCTTTTTCCCTTAGATCCACACCCAACACCAGCCACCACAACTCTTCCATCCATTGCTGCCTTCCCCTACTGCAAAGCCCCATTGTTGAGGACTCTTCCCATGCCATAGCCAGTGGCACGGGCCTAAGTCTCCAAAGCAGTCGCAACAGGCTTCCCAGCCATTGTAGTAGTCTCCCCAGTCACCACATCAGATGCTCCAGTTGCTCCAGTATTCTTCCCACCCAAAGATATTTCAAAACGTTCAAAAGATATATGTATATATATTATATATTATATATATATATTTGGACCATATTTAATATATATATTTAATAATGTACTTTCTTTGTAGATTTATTAGTATATATATGATTATGTAGATATATTTTATGTATATATATTTAAATATATATTTTCAATAATTTGATTTTAAAAATGGGTGCATGCATATATGCACAAGTAGAAGAAACTGGTTGAGTTATCTTTCAATGAAATTATATTGTTTTTAAAAGTAATCGAGAAATTTGACTTGCTCTAAATTTAGAATTTCCCTTCTCTGGATGTGAAGAGGTTTTAAGTTTATTTTAATTAATTGATTTATTAGGGCAATTGTTTTTACTGTAAATTCACTATAGAAGGGAAATGGATTGAATATATCCGAAATTAGTTAATTTCCTGTACGATTGCCTTTCAAGTTATTTCCTCTGTTTTCTTATTTGGGGAAATGGGTTTAGAATTGTTTAAGTCTTCCAGCCGTAATATGTAGTTAGGGGTTGTGATTTATTTTGTGTCAACCCAATATGTTACCCTTGGATTAGTGCATTTTCTCTTGTCTGTGATTTCCCGAATTCCACGAATGGGGATGTGTGCCTCTTAGTTTGGAGTGGTTTTGTTCCACGTGTTGACCATAGGAGAGTGATTCTGGATGGGGGTCGGGATCTGGGAAGATCTGTCAAGTAACCCATGCACCTTTGTGGTGACACTTCTCCTAGATTAGCAGTATTTATGGTTATTTGGTGTAACTCGCTATTTAACTTTGGTAGCATTGTATCCTTTGAGTTAGTGTTGTTCTGGTGTATGTTAAGTTTAGTTGACTTAGCTTGTGTCTAGAGATAGTAGGTTTTGGTCTTGGATCCCTATTACTGTCTCCTAGCATGGGGGGTGGGCCTTCGGGTACCACTTGGTTGGGAGGAATGTGCATCCTACACCATTGGGTCCCCTTTCTTCAGTTCATGATGGCGAGGTCTTCCAGTTGGAGAGCTCGTGGATGCCAATTGTTTCATTCCGTTCTCTTGATGTATTATATTTTTGTTGGCACTTGTATTTAATTTACTCCTCAGTTGTATTCGAGGAGGAATCTTGTAATTTGTAATAGTTAGGTATAATCTTCCTCATTCTGGGAATGAGTATTGTAACCTTAATTGTAACTTAATGAAATCTGGATCTTGATGTATTTTTATTCTTTGTAATGTAAATTAAATGCTTGAATGAAGGTACTTTAATTCTTGTTTAGTAATTAGATGAATGCTTTATGTGAGTATTGTATATGTTATGGATTTATATGTAATCTTTGTCGCGTGTCTTAGAGGTTGTTGCAAAAGTGTTGTGCATCTTCCTTGTTAATAATGCACCTTTAAATATAAAAAAACATATTTTACGCTTTCGTAGTGTTGCAACTTCCTCTAGGGTTTCGTGGCGGGGCATTACTCATGGTATCAAAGCCCTAGGTCCATACACTGGGTACTTTGGGTACATTTGAGTCCACTATGTTGTCCTTGTGAATTTGTTAGTGGGGTTGTTAAGTGATCACGTGTTCATGGCTTTTACTTTTAGCATGATGTACTCTGTGGAAAAGAGTAGCGTGAAAAAAAATTGATAAAAGGTTATGGATGGAAAGTAATGATATGTATCCTATGGGTTATGGAATTGGATGTTCCTATGGGATTATTTATGTAGTTGTAGCCCCTGTAAATGTAAGGAACCGATAACTGTGTCTTGCTTGAGTGTTGTGAATACCTCGTACTTGCTTTGTGTATCCATGTGATGGTGATATTTGGTACCCATCCATGGGGAAAAGTTGCATTTTGATGTGGAATGTACCATACCAAAATGTGTGTTTGCATGTTTGTTACTCGATATAGGGCCAACCCATGTGTGATTGAAACTTATATATAAGAGCAACCAAAAGTTAGTTTTCTTTTTCTTTTGGTTCTCTAGCCCCTCAATCCGTGAAGGGATAGTAGCAGTCACAAAGTTCCTTGGGTGGAGTGTGCAACATACGCATATTGCAGCGCAGAGCGTCTCAACTCAACCAATCCCGAGGAAACGTACCCACTACTTTCCCTTATGATGGATCATGATACTTGATCCATATGTGTTAGCCCAATCCCCATAGATTTGAGTATAGCAACATATGTTTGTTAGTGTATGCCTGGCCGTCCTTAGGGATGTTGATCTGGCATTAGCGAGTGAACCTCGTCCATATGAGAGGTGAAGCTCGAGTAGCCCCATATTGATATTATCGTTTTGCATTATATATTCAATGTATTTGCACATGTTCCGACATGATGTAATAGATACGATGCCACACCTCACTTATGTTCCGACATAGTGCTGGTGATATGCTGTGATATATTGTATTTGCACGTGTTTCGATATGATGCAATAGATACGATACCACACCCCACTGATGTTTTGACATAGTGATGGTGATGATGTCGTGTTACATGATGCCACGTGCATAGACATGTGAAGGCGCATTATGAGATTGTCTTTGATAGCCTACTTGTGTGATGAGCGTTATGGGGCCTCAAACACTTGTAGAGGGATCCTCATGGCTGCTTCGATCGTGTTGGTCGAGTAGCATATGAGTAGATCCTAGCCATGTATACCTATGGCTATAGCGAGTTCCTGCGCGTGCCTTCTCCATGAGGTATTGTGATGTGGGGTGTGTTCTGCACATGCCTACTTCCGTGGACCCATAGACACACTGCCACGTGGCATATGACCAGTACGTGCCTTCTCCGGTTGGCGTATGACCATTTCGAGTGATGACGTGATAGTCGTGGATACACTCTGGGTCATGTGGATGGCATGCTCACTCTGCACCACATGAAGGCTATTACTATAGCCGGACGTTGTTTCCTCCTTCCTCGTTTGGTGGCTAGTATGTAGTCACACAGTGTTGTATAGTGCAATTTTAAGATTGTGAACTTTCTTTTTTGTTATTGATGATTTATTTTAGTTGATTGTGAAGGCCAACACCTTTTTATATTTAATTGTGATGGTTTAGCTACAACTTGTGATCTTATTTATTTATAACCCTAGTGGTTATATATTTGATTTAGTGTTGGAATTACGTGCATTTATTGCCTTACTATTGAAATTGAACTTTAATTTGCTCTTCTTTATGACCTTGTTGGCTAAGCTAGTTATCTTTATTGTTTTAATCTCGACAATGTGTCATAATGTGAATCCTCTCCAAGGACGTATGAGGCAGACTTGGTGAGTGTATACGAGGAAGTAGACACAAAAAACGTTGAGGATGGGGGTATGTGAGGCTGTTATGCAGCGAGGACCCACTACTCACCTATGTGTGATGACTATCTCTTGGAGGCTAATCACCTTATACAACAAGAGACAGGTCATTGTGGTCTTGTTTAGATGGTCTCACGTGTGGCCTAACACCCTCAAGCCACTTATTGCGATGATTGGTTTTTGTGAGATGGTTATTGGCTCTTGTTCCATGGATTAGTATGCTGCTTTTCGGTGTCCAAATGGACCCATGTGTGGCCTTATGTTGTGATTTCCGATGTTGTGTGTTGGTGTGTATGTGTATTATGTATGTTTAATCATGAGTATGGTGCTTGATTTATGAGTTTATGTATGTTAATTTTTCCTTTTAGTTGTGACTCCTTTCTTGAGTTGTGTATAGGATGCCTAGGAGAGGTGATTGTGGAGACGATCGTCTGAGCTCTTCTTTTCTGAGTCCCCACGAGCAGAATTGTGTGGAGCGTCTGGGTCCTTAGATATGTTCTTTGCTTGAGGAGTTGCTTACCTAGCTAGGCCCTAGACAAGAATGTGGTACACAACAACAACACTCTAAACCTAAGTGTAAGGTTTCGCAACCTCAACATGGTGGTAATGGTTCTCAAACTAGAAAGAATCAAAACTGGTGGCATTGTAAGCTCAACCGTCTGAAGCGATCGGCACAGAGTGCACAGGTTGCAAGGGGTTAGGTACATGATGTTACTCTTGCGGCCAACAGGGCCACATAGCTAGACAGTGTCCTCAGAGGAACATATTTGATTTCAGTCAGAAGTCGGTGGCTATGGAGCCAGCAAGGAATGATGCAGGAAGGACTCATGGAACGAGTGCAGCGATGGATCATCGTCAGACAGAGCATCAAGGTACATATGTGGAGGATTCTGGTAGTGGATAGATAGCTGATTCGGGAGTTCATGGAAATCCTGTGGTATAGGAGGCAGAGGAAGTGCCTTCAGTGTTGTTTCTGTTGTTTCCTTTACATTGATACTTGAAATGTTAGGATATGTGTTTTGAGACTATGTTGGTTGTTTGGATTGGCAGTTTATTTGGCTTAGAGGATTATAACTCTGGTTATTGTTGTTTTTATGTTGATGTATGGAGTGGTTCAATTTTGGAACCATTGATTATGTGTGATTTTATGGAGTTTGTACTAGGGGTACTTGCAGGCTTCCAAGAGTAAGCCTAACCCTAGGGGGGGGAATGCAACACCCCTCTGTTTTTCTCTTATGTTTAGATTACAATGCTTTGTTATTTTTGATTGTTTTTATAGAGCGATATGGATTATATGTTGTGATGTGATGTTACTCTACTTTGATGTTATCTACTTTGATGTTATCATTTGACATGTCTTTGATTAGTATAATGATTATTTGGAATAACATGGTTATTGTAAGTGTGAAATAAGTATAAGTAAAAACACTAAAACACTTCTTAATGAAACATTATATCAAGATTCTATCAGTAATTAATTAATTAAAAGAACATAAACTTGAAAGCGTCTCATTGTTTCCTATCTCTAAAGATTTATTAAATCACAAAAGGCTCTCAGATTTGGTAAGCACTTGTGATTGTTAAAATGTCAATCTAGATAACGGAGTGATGCTAAATGCAATGATGAAATCCTATATGATGATATCTAATTGATAAAAGGAAACTACTGTAATCTATATTAACATGAAACTGTGATGATGAAGCTACAGTAAAAATACTATGCAGTCGTGATATGAATTCTACTGATGCTATGATGCTAAGATGCTATTGCTATTGTTTGATTGCTTGTTTTATTTTCCTGCAGAGTAAGATTGCACAAAGTTGGGATCCATTTCCTATATTGTGATGCTGTATTTATAGATTTCCCAACAACACATTTGCACAGGGGCAGCAAAGCAGAGGTTTGGATTCAATCTGGAGAATTGAATGGTGAAGGATGAAGAAGTTTGAGATGATCATGGAGATTGTTCCTCCCCATAAAAACATTTGGCTAGATGATAGGAAGTATCAGTAGAGGAATTTAGGGTAATTAATCAAATAAGTTGTATTTAATTAATTAGATTCTTCGAACCATTTTTAGGTGTATACATTTTGCCCCTCTTTCAAATGATGTGTTTACGCATTGTTTTAAATAAATTTTTGTGTTGCTACTGCTAGTATCGACGAAAAAAATTCAGTATGCCCCAAACATTGATTTTTAAGTGATTAATGATAATATGCCCCCTTGGGAGATAAATTAATGGTTTTTTTTTTTTTAGAATTTTTCAAAATTTTCATGATTTTTTGATGAATTGATAATGATTCAATGAAGATTTGATGGTAATAATTTATCTCTCGATAATTGATGTTGAAAGTTTCCCCTGGATGAATTTTAATTAATCTCCTAATAAAAATTAATTAAAATTTTAAAAATCCCATCAAAATACACCTCTAATAACCTATAAAAAGGTCAAAAGGGTCATTTTCAAACTCATTTGTGCATTTAAATTTTGAAAACTCTATGAGAGAAACTTATTTGTGCCACTTGGAGCAAGATGTCGATTCCTTACCACACCCACCGATTCGATCTTGTGCGATGTTACCAGCGCCGGACCACTTACGGACCTCTGGTACGTACCCATATACCTCCTCGTAATTTGTGTTTTCGTATTTTTGTTCCATTTTTCGTATTTGTAATTTTTTCGTAGTTTAACACATCAACAACGCACTGTAGTGTTTCAACACTCTGGTATAGCGCTTTTAGGTTCTTTTTTAGCACTTTAGTGAATTAGCACTTTGATTAGATATTTTAGCGCTTTGATAGGCTAAATTAGCGCTTTGAAAACAATAGCGCTTTGATAGGATAGATTAGCACTTCCATAGGTTAAATTAGTGCTTCGAGCTACTGTTCCAGTGCTTTGACATTCTGAAATAGCGCTTCGAATGTTGTGGTGCTTTGATAGTCTGTTCTAGCGCTTCTGACTTATGAAATGATGCTTCTAATCTTTTAGCGCCTTGAATGCTTGTTTTAGCGCATCCAAGTCATATTTGATAAAATTTATCAAATTTTTCCTTGATTTGATCGATTTTGATTGTGTCAGCCGTTTGATTTGATATGATTTGATGATCGAATAACCTTGATGATGTTGAACCTTATGATGAGTGATTCTGATGATTGACAAACAAGAATTATCCTCATGATAGGTGAGGAATAATTTCACATGTGATGAACCTCATGATATGCGAGGTTGATTTTGATAAATTGACCTCATGATAGGCGAGGTACAATCAAAGATTGATAATAATGTCCTCATGATAGGTGAGGATTGATAATGCTTTCTCACGAGTTTTGATCAAAATTCGCACCAAGAGCTGATTAGATTTGATAGGATAATTGATATGTGATATTTTGACCAAGTGTATTGATTTTGAATTTTTCATGATGATAGGAGCATTTGGGTAATCTCCAAATACGAGAGCGTTTTCGTGGACATTCGACTTGATTCCACAGCTTACATCAGATGAGACACAGATCATTGTTCGATGTGGACTAGCTTCACTTTTTGACATGCCCCAGATTAAGATTAATCGGGGTCTCCTCATAGCTTTAGCCGAGTAGTAGCATAGTGACCATAACACCTTCCACCTACCCATTGGTGAGATGACAGTCACTCCAGAGGATGTATGGAGGATTTTACAGATATCGTTTGTTGGGGAGATTGTAGTGTATGATTCATAGGAGGTGGGTGGGACAGATGCTCTTCGTAGAGTTTTTCAGGATGATCATATTGTTGGGTTGTGGATCCCATGGCGAGAGATGGTGGACGCATATGCCACCCTACCTTCAGTTCTTGCAGGATTTATTGGAGGGTTCCTTTGTCCTGATCATAGGTCAAAGGGACTATCTGTTGGATGGGGCCGTGTTCTTGAGAGCATGATCGTGCATGGGACCAAATATGCTTGGGGGATGTGCATGCTGGCACATTTGTATCATGATTTCCATTCAGCTATATATTTGAGCGGGCGTAGTTTATCATTAGGAGCCACTTTCCTTTAGGTTTGGGCGTGGGAGCATATTGCTGTCACACGACCACTACCAGTACGAGACATACCTGCCACCAAGCCATATGTTTTCAGACACAAAGGTCGACTTACCCAGTCTAGGATGGGTAAGTTGGAGCATTGGAAGCATGTATTGGATGACCTAGAGGCTGTGATATGGCGTCCATATTTGGATTGTGAGCATTGGGATGAGGACAATGCAGAGATGGGTTATCTATGTGATTCTATGTACCTGATTGGCAGGACCCACTTCATATTAGAGAGATTTCTACTACGGAGGGTTTATAGCGATATGGGATTGTTCAGTGCATGCCCCAACGAATTGCACATTATGCCCGACGTCAGAGTGATACAATGGATTGGGGACCATGTTTGTCTTATGATACTATAGTAGAGAGATATCGTGCTCTACAACCTTTTGCCTAGGACATGCGTCGTGACATTGCAGAGGCACCAGTGACTGTGGAGTATGCACAGTATCTTGCATTGCATCCACTATACTCGATGAGCCAACACCACTACCCGCGGAGGAGGAGGTTGTTGTTGCACCTGGTCAGCGACGGAGGCGAGAGGAGGATGTGGAGGAGCAGGATGTTGATGTCGAGGCGGAGGATGTCAGTGGGGATGAGGGTAGTGGTGAGGAGGAGGGTAGTGAGCAGGATAGTGATGAGAGAAACAATGATGATGGAGATGATAGAGGGGATGGTGGTAGAGGGGTTGTTCCAGGCAGCATAGGTCCATCTACTAGTGTGCCTTGTAAGAGGCGAGCAATTGATACATCTTCTACAGATCATTAGACACAGATTGTCAATTTACAGGTGCAGATACAGACTCTACAGGGGCAGCTTGTTCAAGCTCGGGGTTTACTTGCTCAGACCCAGACGTAGTTGCAGACCCAGGCCCAGGTTCATGCACATGCCATTACACAGGTACATCGACAGTTGATAGCTACACAGATGCAAATTGCCACATTGACAGCAAAGCGGGATAGTGCTAGGCAGATCGCAGAGCAGACTCAGACCACCGTTGATAGATTACAGCGGATAGCCGAGGGCACGACCGTGTAAGACTATATGAGAGAGGTTCTCTGTGTGGGCCAAGAGGCAGAGTTTTATAAAGGCCGTTACCATTTTGCAGTCCCTACTGAGCGGAGAGTTAGTTATGCCCCCTCGCAATCAGATAGGACCCATTCCCAGACTGTTAGCGAGGGTGTGATTCAACCACCACACAGAGATCCAGAAGGTACTGGTCCATCTGGCGGAGGAGGGACTCATCCCGAGATGCCTACACCGTCTGGCAGTAGCAGATCCTAGCTGTTTGATGTGATTTATGATACATTTGAGACATGATGTATACTTCGGTTAAGCCAATTTTGATGATATATCTCTGTTATTTCAGACTTCATTGTATTCTTGACATTGATGATTTATATGATCTATATGATATGCAATGGACTTTTATCGATCTATGATGTGTTCTATTATAATTCTATGATGGATGCATTTATGTTCTATGTTCTATATGCTATGTGATGATTTATATGATATGTTATGGATGTATTTAATGATCATGTGATATGCTATGATTTATTATGTTCTATTTAATGAATGATGTATGATGTATGATGTATGGATGCATTTTATATGATGATCGTCTATATACATGGATGTAGATGTAATGCTTTAAATAATTTATTGATATGCGATGTAAATGGGATGTGTATGTTTTTATGTTGATGTAACTGTAAATAGATGACACAAATAAATGAATGACAATGATGTATGATATAAAATGATGAATGAATGGAAATGCAATGATATGATGTTTGTATGATAAATGATATGTTATATGAGAAATAATTGATGGATGACTAAAATGCATGAAATGATGTAATAAATATATGATAATAAAATGTGAATGGATGATGCAACAATATGATGTAATAAATGTATGAATAAAATTTGAATGGAGGACGCAATGAATTTGATATGCGAGAAATAATTGATGGATGGATGAAATGCAATGATATGATTTATTTTTGAAATTTTCTTTTTTGACTTTTATGTGATCTGAAAAATATGATATAATGAATGCAAAACTTATTTGATTGAAATGTTTGAATGATGATATGATAAAATAGAAATGCTTTCTAATGTATGAAAAATGATGATGCAACTATATGGTTATGATGATGTTTTTGTTAATGTCAAGTATACTCAATCTATTAACAAAAAAGATAATCATCAAAATTGAATCCTTCATGAACTTTCGTAACAAACACTGTGTAGATGTAAAAACTTATTATGAATGCAATCTGATTTTTTCATGCACCTATATGCAAAATATTGGCATTCTAACAATACTTTTGTGTTTTGTATCATAATAGAGATTTAAAAATGTTGAAAGTGAATACAAGCATCAAAGGTATATTTTAGACCAATGACGACCTGAGTATTACTTTCATGATTTTTGATATTGCAAGCGAACACAAGCATCTAGGTATAATTAAACCGAGATGACCTAAGAATTTCTTGCGTAAACAGTCAAGGATTAATCATTTTAGTGTGTGAATTTTGAATGTCATTAGTGATACATTTGTAGATCGCGTCCCACGATAATTCAAACATTAAATAATTAATTCACAAACAACAGACAAATGAAAATACCATTCTTCTTCCTAGCTTCTCTAGTTCAATACATCGAGTTACTCCAAAGAAATGATAAAAAATAATCAAAGTACAACATATCCAACCTTTACTTAAAGTGTTTCAACCATTAGTCAGATTAGATCATCCATCCTTATTTTATGATGTTTTTGTGATTTTTCAAGATTTTGAAACAAATCTAACCTAAAGACCTATCCTAGGGGCCTCGGGGACTGATCAAAGATTAGCCTTGCCTACGTTATACACATAGAGACCATGTAGTTTGACTGACACAAACTCATGTTTTTGACTTTTTGAAATTGACTCCTTTTTGACTTGTTTTTTGGATTTTTTGGTTTGATACAGACATCTAATGTGTTTCTGATGGTGATTGTTGTTCCAAGTTGGTTTGCGTTTCGATCATTTTTTTTGTTGCATTTTGGTAAGCTCAATGTTTTATTGCCCCCAATGATGTGCAAATGTTGTCCTCAAGCTAGGGTGAGACAATGACTATTTGCAATGATATGATAATGGATGTAAAGTGATGGTGAAATTAACGACCATGACATGTATCTAAATAGATGAAAAAGTTGGTTAAATCACAAATAGCACCTATTTCCAGGTTTTCGCTATATGTTTTTATTGCATTTTTTCATATTTTTATGATTTTTCTTTTTTTTCTCTTTTCTCATTTTTTTGTATTTTTCAATCATCGAGATGCCTATTTGCCAGGTTTTCGTCTAGGAAACCTTTTTTAGGACTTCGAACTGTGCACTAGGTGATTCAGGTGTAGAATTTTTTGAGATGGATGTTGTTGATAGGTTCATCAAACAAATCCCCTTCAAGTGTTGACAGCTAATAGGCTCTTGATCCATAGATTGATATGATGATAAAGGGACCTAGCCAGTTGGTTCAAACTTCCCTTTCTTTTCTCTATCTTGTTGATTTCTAGGGTTTTCCCTTAGGACCAAATCACCAACTTGAAAGACTCTAGGCCTTACCTTGTGATTTTAGCTCCTAGACATTCTCTATTGATATGTCATCAGATGATTGACAACTTGTTGATGACGTTCATCCAATAGTTCCAATTCTTGAAGCCTAGATACTCTATAATCTTCATTCGAAACAAATCCCTTTAGTGACACATAGAGTGATGGAATCTCCACCTCAATGGGTAGTATGGCCTCTGATCCATATACCAAGGCATATGGTGTAGCTCCCGTCGGTGTTCTGATGCTGGTTTTGTAGGCCTATAATGTAGGATTGAGTTGAACATGCCAATCACGTCCAACATCGTTAACCATTTTCTTGAGTATTTTCAAAATTGTCTTGTTGGAGGCCTCTGCCTGGCCATTTCCCCGAGGATAGTATGGTGTTGAGAAACAATGTTGGATATGAAATTTTTCACATAATTCTTGGACATCCTGGTTTTTAAATGGTTGTCCATTATCAGTGATAATGGACTGAGGTATGCCAAACTGACATATTATGTAGTTTAGTATGAAAGATGAGATCTGATTTCTAGTGATTGTTGTTAGAGGAACCACTTCTATCCATTTTGTAAAGTATTATGTTGCTGTGATTATGAATTTGTGCCCATTGGATGAAGATGGGTTTATCTTTCCTACCAGATCTAGTCCCCACTAACAAAAGGGCCATGTTGATGTGAATGGGTGTAATTCTTGAGTTGGTGTGTGGATTAGATTACTATGGATCTAACACTTCTGACACTTCTTAGCAAACTAATAAGACTCCTTCTCCATGTTCGGCCAGTAATACCCCAAACAAAGGAGTTTCTTTGCTAGAGTTATCCCACTTGAATGAGTTCCACAAATACCTTCATGAACCTCATGTACGGCTATCTCAGATTTGTTATGTTCTAAACACTAGAGAAGAGTACCATCTAGACCTCAATGGTAAAGCATGTTGGCGATTAAGGTATGTCATGTGGATTGGCAGATAAAGTTGTGTTTTTGGTTTCTAGAAAGATCGGGAGGAAGGATGTTGTATTTTAGGTAAGCATAGGTCTTTCCATAGAGTGAGGATTCAATGACATCTAAATGGCATATGGTTTGAGATTCAGGATTATCATAAGCAGGATTTGACAATTGTTCTACCATAAATTCATAATGACCACATTTTTCTGGCAACTGCAAAAGAGAAGCAATTGTCGCCATATCATCTGCTGCTTTGTTTTCTGCCCTTGGGATTTTCTCAAATTTGATATCCACAGAGTACTTTCTAAGATCATCAATCAGTTTCTTATATGGCATCAACTTCTCATCTTTCATCTGATATTCATCATTTACTTGATAAATGACTAATTGTGAATCTCCATATACTTGTAGCTCTATTACCTTCCATTCAATTGCCACCTTGACGCTAATGATTAGTGCCTCATATTCAGCTACATTATTTGTACATGGAAACATGAGTCTATAAGACCTTGGGATGGTGTGTCCTTGAGGTGTAACAAACAATATTCCCACGCTAGATCCTCTTTGTGTGTATGACCCATCAAAATAAAGCTTCCATTGTTGTGTTGTTACTGTTAGAATGTCTGCATCGGGAAACTCCATTGTCATAGGATGATCATCAATTAATAGTCCTTCGGCTAATTGTTCAACAATCACTTGACCTTTGATGGCTCTCCTTTCCACATACTAGATATCAAATTCACTTAAAAGAATGACCCACTTGGCCAATTTGCATGTTAAAGCAGCCTTGCTGAGTAGATATTTTAATGGGTCAATCTTTGCTATGAGCCTGACTGTATGAGTCAACATGTAATGCCGCAACTGTTGGGTAGCGAATACCACCGCCAAACAATATTTCTCAATGAAGGTGTAATTTATTTCATAGCCATTCAAAGTCCTGATGATGTAGTAAATGGCTTGTTCTCTTCCTTCATAATCTTCTTGTGCCAATAGTGCTCCTAAAGAAATGTCTGTTGTTGCAATGTATAGTAGCAAAGGTCTACCTTCTGTAGGTGGCATGAGAATAGGTGGCGAAATCAGATATTTTTTTATTTGATTGAAGGTCGTTTCACACCCTTGATCCCATTTGAATAAGACATTTTTATGCAACAAGTGATTAAATGGATGACTTTTATTTGCTAACTGGGAAATAAATCTCTTGATTGATTGTAGCCTACCTTGTAAAGACCTGAGTTGATTGATATTCTTTGGCGGTTGCATTTCCATTATTGCTTTGACCTTTACGGTATCTACTTTGATACCCTTCTCTGACACTATGTATCCTAGGAGTTTTGCTAATGTAACTCCAAAGACACATTTCTTAGGATTTATTCAGACATTGAACTTCTCTAGTCTTGTGAATTTTTTTTCTTAGGATATCTAGATGTCCTTCTCTGGAATATGACTTTGCTAAGATATCATCTACATAATCCTCCATAAAGGTATGTATCATATCATGGAGGATTGTAGTCATTGCACGTTGATATGTTGCCCTTGCATTCTTCAACCCAAAGGGCATGAAATTCCAACAAAAAGTTCCCCATGGACATGTGAATGCAGTTTTCTCCTGGTCATCTAGTGCTATCTTGATTTGGTTGTAGCCAGAAAAACCATCCATTATTGATAACATGGAATGCCCTGTTGTTAAGTCCACAATGATATCGATGTTAGGTGAGGGAAAATCATCCTTGGGACATGCCTTATTCAGATCTCTGAAATCTGTACATATTCTTATACTATTATCCGGTTTTGATACAGGGACAATATTTGATATGCATTCAACATAATTGATAGACCTGATGAATCCTGCATCTAACAACTTTTTCAGCTCATCCTTTACCATCAAGGCGATATGTGGATGTATCTTCCTTAGTTTTTGTTTTACAGGTTTGATTCCAAATGGTAGAGATAGGTGATGAATTAAAAGATTTGGATCTAAACCTAGAATATCAGAGTATGACCATGCAAAGTTAATGCTTCTTTCTTCAAAGAACTTGATAAATTCATGTCTTTCTTGTTCAGTCATGGATGCTGCCAGATGCAAAATCTTTTCTTGTCCTATTCTGCCAATGTTTATAGACTGTGTAGGTTCCACCACTATCGATGACCTTTCATGATAATGCTTTGGAAGGGTGTCAAATCTCCCATCTTTCAATGCCTCAGAGAGGATTTCACCATCTGATGCATTCGTTATTTTTACATTTTCGAGATCTAATGCTGCCAAAGAATGGTTTTCACCATTAGATCCATTATTCATGTTTTCAATTTTGCAACTAGAAGATTTGACACCCTCCTGTCTAACCGTGTCATTATGAGATTTATGGTGAGAACTTGTGTCAAGTTCATCATAACAAAGGAAGTTTACAATAGCATCATCATTATCAAAGATGGGTACATTAAAAGGTTTAGTGGGTTCCCAGTCAATAATTTCAGGATATATTAATGGCAAAAAGTCATCAGATTGACTTTGGTCAATGACATTAAGGGTTTGAACAGTTATGGTGTCAAGGTTGTCATTTGGGATGTCGAGGTCTATGATATTACTTTCCTCCAAATTATCTAGCTCACTCGACGTCTATCCATCCTCACTTGAGTCATCGATATTTTGTGATTCTAATACAAGTGGTCTAGACCCCAAGCCCTATCCCTCCTCATGTGCGGGTGCATACTCTTTTATGACACCAATTTGGACATTTGTGTACGATACATCAGAATATAGATCCCATTCATATTCATTGGAATCTGTTTCAGAGCTATCTCTTATTTGAAGGATTCTTTCAACCGCCTTCTTAGTCATTTCTTGTTTTGCTTCCTCTGAGTAACCCAGTCCTGTCTTATCCTTTGAATGAAGAGTGAGAGGTTGAATGGGTTCTACGATGCCTTCTTTCATTTTTCCAATAGGTCCCTATCCCTCATAACCCATTTTTTCTAAAATAGCCTTTCCTTTGCCATACTGATCTATCTTTATGTTGATGTTTGTTGATGTCTATGCTTCTTCATCTTTGTACAACCAATCAAGGATGGCCTTGTCTTCTGTTTCATCTTCTATAGTACCAGATTTTACAAATCTTTCCTCTAGAACCATGGCAAGTTGTGATGGTTGTCGTGTTATCATTGATGGTTGTCCATATGACCTTGGATATGGCATCAATTGTGAAAGATTAAGAGACAGCTCAATAGAATATTATCCCATGCCTTTGTCGATTAGCTAGACCTTTTCTTGGAATTTTTGTGAGAGATAATTTAGTGGACCCTGACTTGTATCCTTTGATTGACCCTTTTTCTCAACCCACTTAGATATAATATTTGGATTGTTTTCACTATCTGATGAACTAGAAGTGCTAGCTTCTCTATTGTGGGGTACAAAGGTGTCTTGAGTTGTTATGAGCGTGTTATAATGTTGAGGATTGTTGTAATCAGCTGATATAGTTACCTCTTGACCATTAAATGGAAAGTTCAAACACTGGTGATAAGTTGAAGGTACCACCTACATTTCATGAATCCATGGACGTCCTAAGAGTATATTGTAGGTTAACTCTTTTTCTAGCACTTGACAAGCTATATTTTTCACCATTGGTTCCACTTGAATAGGTAACACAATAATTCCCTTAGAGGATCTCTCTTCTTCATCATAAGCCTTTATTGTCATTTTTTTTCAGGCATCAATAGCATTATCTAAATAACCTAGTGCATGGATTCACTTTAAAGTACAAATGTTTAAATCAGCTCCACCATCTATTAGTACCCGTTTAACATGATGTTTGTGGATCAAAACTTCAATATGACGGGCAGTGTTATGTGGATGATTAAGTGATACATCATACTGTTCAAAGAATGATAGACAATGAGGCGTGGTCAAATGTCCCACCATAGCTTGGAATTGACAGACATCCAGATTATTGGGTATTGTGGTGGCCATAAGAGCTTGTTCCAAAACCTCCTTATAGGATGGTGAGAGTTTAAGGAGTTCTAGTATTGATATCTGTGCTGGTATTTTCTGTAGTTGGTCAACAATGTTGTATTGACTGGGTGGGGGAGTGATGTTTTTAGATGCAACTCCTTTCAATATTACCTTGGATTTCCCCCTTAACGTTACGTTAACTGGTTGATAGTCTTGTCTTTCCCTGATTTTCAAAACATTTATCTGATTGCCGAATGTGTCTGTGTTCGGGATCAAATCTAGCGGTATAATGTCATTGGTTCTGTTGTTATCAATTTGATTACCAGTGAAAGTATCACTTTCAACTCTAGAAATACAAAAGATCGTGCCATCGTAAACGTAGTTAACACTTTTGCCTTTACCGTTTGTAGAAGAAGACTCTCCCTTTTCGTAATTTGGTAAAGGATCTTTAAAGGCAATATGATCGTTGTTGGATTGAAGTCCTTCTACGTATACCTTTTTGTTGTCAATTAGATCTTGGACTAGATGTTTTAACTCCATGCAATCATTTGTCTTGTGTCCCTTATTTTTATGGAAGTTACAATAATCCGCATCATTCCACCATGATGGTTTTACTTTTGGATCCCAAAATCTTGCTTCACGTGTGGTGATAAGACCATTTGCAATAAGCTCTCTCATTGTTGATTCTAGTGTTTGGCCTAATGGTGTGAATCTACGTCGGTTTGATGATTTTTGATATGTTTTTGGTTTAGATTCCCCATTGTTTAGATTATTGTTTTGATTGAAATTTTGCTTGATGTTTTGGTCACTATTTTGATTTGTCTTTGCATTAGTGGCCGTCAAATTAAATACTGGTTTTGCATTTTGTATGTCATTTGCAATATCATTGGTTCTAGTATTTCTATTCTTTTGCCAGAATTTAGGCTTGTCATTGTTGCCATAGTGATTTGAGGAGTTTGTGTTGTTTGATTTTCCATTTTAATGCTTTATTACTCTTCGTTTGACCAAAGCTTCTTCGATTTTAAGCCCATTTTCAATCACTTTTTCAAATGTGGGAGGACATTGTAATTTGAGCCTATAGCTCATTTCATTAGTCAGGTTGTCAATAAAAAGTTCAATTTTCTCTTCCTCAGGTATGGAACGAGGATACCTAGCAAATAATCTTCGCCATCGTTGTAGAAATGATAGGAGTGTCTCACCTTTTTTTTGCTTCATGTTGTAGAGGTCCTTTATTGTGACATCATGTTGAATGTTAAAGGAATATTGTGATATAAACCTATTGACCAGCTCTTCAAAATTTTGAATCCCTGGTTGTAGTTTAGAAAACCATTCCATACATTGACCTCCTAAGCTCCTTGGAAATAACCTCATTAGGTAAGTTTCTTCTTCGTAAATTCTAAACTCATGGTTATGAATTCCCTTACATGGTCAATTGGATTTGTTTTACTGTTGTATTTTTCGTCTTTCAAGAATTCGCAATGTCTGGTGAATGGTATCATGTCCACACTCGGGTCAAAAGGATAAGGAAAAATGTCTTGAAATGCATACCTTTTCATGGTTCCCTTTTGCATATCTTGAAGTTGTTGCAAATTTTGCATTTGATGTGTTAGGGTCACAACTTGATATGTGTTTTGTGTGTGTTGTGGTGTTTCATTTTCATTTGCTCTAGGTGTTTCTTTTAATCGATTGACATTGAAATCTTTTGGAAGTTTTGCACCTAATTCAGCTAGCATTAAGAGGTATTTTTCCATATCTTGTTCTAAGATCTTTTCCATAAATTTATGGAAGTTTGGATCTTGTTGTGCCATTTGAATGTCCTCTTGATTTATTTCGTTCTTGTCATTTTGGTGTAATCTATTCCAAGGATTTTCTTCAGCCATGGTGTTTGATGTTTCAATTTCCTTTTCTATGAGTCTTTGTCTTTGTAACCTTGTCAAGATTGGCATACAAGTGTTTATTTTTCCCACTAAACTTTGATCTTCTATGTTTGGATGAGTGTCCAATGAATTTTAACACAGCCAAATAGGATGATATATCCTATTGATGAGACTAGGTTAAAAAATCTGATTACTATTTCTCATTTCGTGATAGTAGGATGATAATATCTTGATGAAGAAATTTAGCCTAATAACCAAGATTTTGGTTTGTTTTGTGGACACTTTATAGTTTGCAAGATCTGGGTTCAAGTTGAAAAGAATTTTAACCTATAGGAATCTATTTGTTTCGGGTTTAAGACACTATCTAGATTGAGAAGATATTTTTGGCTAATAAAAATATGAGTTTCAGATGTCAACAAATCTAGCAGATGTGTCTGAAAGCTCTCTATTTTTTTGCTCTTTGGAAGCGCTAAAACAGAGTGTAAAAGTGCTGAAACATATTGTTGAAGCGCTAAAACAAAGTGTGGAAGTGCTATAACAGATTGTAGAAGCGTTATTTTGCAGAAGCGCTAAAAAAGAACTCTGAAGCACTAAAACATAGTGCAAAAGTGTTACTTTAGACACAGGAGCGCTAAAATAGACCCTAGAAGCGCTAAAACAGAGTGTGAAAGTGTTACTTTGGGTTTTAATAGTGTAGTCTAATTTTTCTACCCTTGAAGAGATTGATTTTTTAGGATTTTTGACACTTTGATAGAATACCTCCGCTAGTAATTTTCTGATGTGGGATGACAAGCCTAATGTTTCTACGTTTTTCTCTATTGTAAAAATTGATCAGGCCTGTTGGAATATTCTATCATTGGCTACGGGATGGAATACTGACGAATAGGTTGACTATGATTATGTTTCTATGACAAGGCTCTTCTTTGGAAAAAGGCTTGTCAATACAAAGGTTTTAAAGCATAATCGTCAGTATATCCTTTGGCAAAATCGTGAAACCTATGGATGAAGTTTCTATGGTGAATTAAGACTTTCCTACTTTGATGTAAGAATCGCCTTCTTTCTAAGAGTTTCTTGTAATTGATTTGTTTCTTTGGTTGTTTGACTCTTTTTGTGAGGGGTTTCTTGACAAACGTTATGGATTTCCAATCCCTAATCATAAACTTCACTATTTGGTTTTGACTCTTTTTGTGTCTTTTGGATGATCTTTATTTGAGTTTAATGATTTGAGAACACGAAAAGCAATCGTAGAATAGTTGTTTTTAAATCTAGAATCTCAACAGATAGTGTATGTTCCAAGAACCAAACATGGTCCTATTTTCACTGGTTTCTTTAACAAAAATACACTTCAGACAGACTCACTCTTAAGGTAAAAAAGGTCATCATTATACTCAATATCCCACATCTTAAAATTGCGTTGACTCACACAGCCGTGTGACCCCTTAGAGGGTGCCCATGTTTTTTTCATTTCCAGGTGTGTACTCAAGGTTAGATTTCTCGACCCCTTCAGCAAACGGTCCTTGGAAATTATATGGTGAGTGTGTTAGGGGAAAATTCTTCCCTCCCCTTGCACTACGAGTATTACAATGTCTGGTTACTGACTCAGCTGGATTCTACACTATGGTTGGAATCCTTGGCTTTAGGCGTTCCCACTTAGGTCGTTCCCGTAGGATGAGTACTTTTTCCCACTATGGCAGGCCTTCTAAAGGATTTAACAAAAGCGTAAATTACATGAAAATAAAGGATGAGTTTGGCATTTTGATCACCCACCTAAGGGGAGAGCATAATCCTATTCACCACACAAGCACATTAATCAAATGTTCTATTTTTAAGCCCAAAAAGATGTACTATTCTAGGTGAAGATTTGCTTCACAAAAATCATGATGTTAATTTTAACTAATACCACAAATGTGTGATGAGTATCCAAGGATTGATATATTTTGAATTAAGTGACTACCCTAGGATTGATTCTTTTTAGTCCAAATGCATCAAAATAAAATTATGGTCGCGGTCGCGTTGGGTCCAAACAGGATATTATAGAATCGCTGGAACAGAGGGTAGAAGTGCTATATTTTTAATCAAAAGTGCTACAAAATTTGGCATAAGCACCATAGAATTCATTTGAAGCGCTATACAAATTTTTGAAGAATAGTGGTCAACTGTGCTAGGAAGGTCTGGCAAAAAGCGTTGAAACAGACTGTGGAAGTGCTATAGTTTTCTCCTCAGAAGCACTGAAAAAATCTTTAGAAGTGCTATAGTTTTTGTCGAAGCGCCGAAATAGACATTCGAAGTGCTATTGTTTTCCTCGGAAGTGTTATAGTTTTCGTCGGAAGCACCAAAAAATCCCTCAATCGTGCTAAAATGAACACGCCAGAATCTTGTACGACACTTTTCAAAGAAAATTTGTGAAATATGGGGTTATGCCCCACAGTGGGCACCAAATTGTAAGTGTGAAATAAGTAAAAACACTAAAACACTTCTTAATGAAACATTATATCAAGATTCTATCAGTAGTTAACTAATTAAAAGAACAAAAACTTGAAAGCATCTCATTGTTTCCTATCTCTAAATATTTATTAAATCACATAAGGCTCTCAAATTTGGTAAGCACTTGTGACTGTTAAAATGCCAATCTAGAGAACGGAGTGATGCTAAATGCAATGACGAAATCCTATATGATGATATCTAATTGATAAAAGGAAACTACTGTAATCTATATTAACATGAAACTATGATGATGAAGCTATAGTAAAAATACTATGTAGCTGTGATGTGAATTCTACTAATGCTATGATGCTAAGATGCTATTGCTATTGTTTGATTGCTTGTTTTATTTTCTTGTAGAGTAAGATTGCACAAAGTTGGGATCCATTTCCTATATTGTGAGGCTGTATTTATAGATTTCCCAACAACACATTTGCACAGGGACAGCAAAGCAGAGGTTTGGATTCAATCTGGAGAATTGAATGGTGAAGGATGAAGAAGCTTGAGATGATCATGGGGATTGTTCCTCCCCATAAAAACATTTGGCTAGATGATAGGAAGAATCAGTGGAAGAAGATGAAGGAGTTGCTTGCAAATTTGTCTCCAAATTTACTCGTGAAGGTGAAGTTGAATTAAATTAGATATTTTATATCTAATTTGGTAGGTGAGATATGATTAGCTATAGAATATGCTTTTAATTTGAATATTTTGGATTTATTCAAATTTAGAAAGAAATAAGATATTAAATTTAAGAAAACAAACTATAGAAGTTTATTTATTAAATTAAATATAGAATAAAATGAACAATTAAATAAAACAAAGTATGTGAACCTGTTTATTTAATTTAGATAGAATGATGTAATTAAGATAGAATAAATAAGGGAATTTGATAATTAAATAAAACAAAGTATTTAATTTTTTTTATTTAATTAAGATGAACTAATAAAATAATTAGAAGAATTTTAATAAGAAATTAAATGTGAACTATATAAATAAATATTTCTATTTATTCATAGTAGAGGAATTGAGGGTAATTAATCAAATAAGTTGTATTTAATTAATTAGATTCTCCAAACCATTTTTAGGTGTATACAGTTATATGCACTTGAGTAGATTGTATATGTTAGAACTACCAGTTTCGTGATAGTGTACTGGTGAAGGGGACGACATTGCATCACTCGCTTGTGAGCGTCCTGCGATCCTGTGATTCCCTCTTCACAATGTGTTCTAATTATGATGTATATATGCATGTTGTTATATGCCATGGTTACAGGTTTGCAGGTACAAGACATCGACTCCTACTAGCTTCATAGGTTTGAGCATGTCCACCACCCAACGATTAAGTTGATTGGGAGATAGTAGCTAGGATACTTGTGTCAAGCCTTTACCCTAGTCTCAGTGTGTCGTCTGGTTTAGTCGGTTTTGCTTGTTAAAATTTGTTTATTATTGCTTTGAATTATCATGTTATAATGTTTTAAAAGGGGATTTAATGAATTTAATTATTTAAAGTTGATTATTAGATTAATTTTATTTTAATGTTAGAAGTTTTAAATTAATAAATTTAATTTAATTGATAAATAGTTTAATCCTTGGATTATATTGTTTATTGATTAATTAAATTAGTTAGTTAAGTTAAATTTGAAAAGGGAAATGTTTGTAATTATTAAATATTTTAATTTTGAATTTTGGAGGATTTTATGCAAAATGGGTTGTTAGAGATATTTAATGATTTTTAACATGTGTTAGAAGAAATTAATGAGTTTGTTAGAAAATCAATTCACGGGAGAAGATTTTGGCTTCGAGAGAGGAAGTGGAAAGCTTCTTCACAACAGAAGCACAAGATATTTTGGGTGTTGGGTAATTGTTTGAAAAGAAGTTTTGTTGTGGTTGGTATGAGATCTAGATAATTTTTGGAGGAATTTTCTGCAAAAAGTATTTTTGTATTCTTGCATCTTTAAAAAAATTGTTCTCAAAATTTTTTGTTGTGTTCGGGATTGATGTTGTGATCAAGAAATCGTATTGCTCTGGAGGAAGCCATTATTTGTTTGGAAAAATTTCTTGTAGTTGTGGAGGAGGCACTACTTCAGATCTACAAATACTCAAGAATTGGACTATAGGTTCTTTCTTTTGATTTTGTTAAGTTTTTAATTGAAAAACTTCTAGATTACATCTTCTTTGTAAAAGATTGTCTTGTGTTAAAAATTGTATTGCCGTAAATAATTTGTCTATAGATAAATTTATCTGTAGAATCATTTTCTTTTGTAGGTTGAAATTTCTTTGTGGAAAACTTTAGCAAATGAAAATTTGGTATTATAGTGAAATTAGGGAAACCCAGAAGGAAATGTTTAGGGATCTGGAAGAAATTTTATTTTATGTAGAAAATTTTTCCTGTAAGTTTGTTTTCTCTCGAGAAAAGTTCCTGTGATATAAATGGTATGAATTTTATTGTTCTTCTTTAAGATTTGTTTTCTAGATAGTTGTGAGAAGGAAACCTCTGTGTTTGATTTGGAAAATTTCACCTGTAGAATATCCTTGTGAAATTGGTTTTTCGTGATGTTTGTAAAAGTTTTCCTGTAGAACTTATTCTGGAAATTTCTTTCCCAATTACAGTATTTATTTATCAAAATTTTAAAATGTATATATATTGCAGAATATATATATATACATATATATATTGCAGAATATATATATATATATAAAATGATGTTGAAATTTTTACAAGGTTTTTGTCATATGCATTCGTCGTTGTACGACTGACGTCTCTGTCAAATCGCAGGATATTATGATTAAATTTTGGGGTTTATATTATTGAGGGGATGCGGGTGAATTCCACCATTGCACCCCCCCAAGGGAGGTGGACAGTGGTGTTTCCACCGCCACTTCCCCAAGGGAAGGGCAGCAGACACACCACTGTCCACCCCCCCATGCAAAGGGGTTCGGTTGTGGTTACCACCGCAGCCCTCCCCAATGCAAATTTTGCCTACTTCGTTTGAAACCTGCGAATTTGGATTTATTTCACCACTGTTTAAATGGTTTTTTATTTTGAAAAGTATATAATGTTAATATATGTATATATATTATATTATATATATATATATATATATATATCTGGACCATATTTAATATATATAAATATATATGAAATATATATTTATTAATGTACTTTTTGTGAAGATATATTAGTATATATTTAATGTATATACACTAGTTTATCTATACTTATATATATGATTATGTAGATATATTCTATGTATATATTTAAATATATATTTTCAATAATTTGATTTTAAAAATGGGTGCATGCATATATGCACACGTAGAAGAAATTGGTTGAGTTATCTTTTAGTGAAATTATATTGTTTTTAAAAGTAATTGAGGAATTTGACTTCCTGTAAATTTAGAATTTCCCTTCTCTGGATGTGAAGAGGTTTTAAGTTTGTTTTAATTAATTTATTTATTAGGGCAATTATTTTGACTGTAAATTCATTGTAGAAGGGAACTGGATTTAATATATCTGAAATTAGTTAATTTCTTGTACGATTTCCTTTCAAGTTATTTCCTTTGTTTTCTTATTTGGGGAAATGGGTTTAGAATTATTTAAGTCTTCCAGTTGTAATATGTAGTTAGGGGTTGTGATTTATTTTGTGTCAACCCAGTATGTTACCCTTGGATTAGTGCATTTTTCTATTATCTGTGATTTCCCAGTTTCCACGAACGGGGATTTGTGCTTCTTAGTTTGGAGTGGTTTTGTTCCATTTGTTGACTATAGGAGAGTGATACTAGATGGGGGTCATGATTTGGGAAGATCTGTCAGGTAACCCATGCACCTTTGTGGTGACACTTCTCCTAGGTTAGTAGTATTTATGGTTATCTGGTGTAACTCGTTATTTAACTCTGGTAGCATTGTATCCTTTGAGTTAGTGTTGTTCTGGTGTATGTTAAGTTTAGTTGAGTTAGCCTGTCTAGAGATAGTAGGTTTTGGTCTTGGATCCTTGTTACTGTCTCCTAGCACGGGGGGTGGGCCTTCAAGTACCACTTGGTTGGGAGGAACATGCACCCTACACTGTTGGGTCCCCTTTCTTCAATTCGTGATGGAAAGGTCTTCCAATTGGAGAGCTCTTGGATGCCAATTGTTTCATTATGTTCTCTTGATGTATTATATTTTTGGTGGCACTTGTATTTAATTTACTCCTCAGTTGTATTCGAGGAGGAATCTTGTAATTTGTAATATTTAGGTATGATCTTCCTCATTCTGGGAATGAGTATTGTAACCTTAATTGTAACTTAATGTAATCTAGATCTTGATGTATTTTTATTCTTTGTAATGTAAATTAAATGCTTGAATGAAGGTACTTTAATTCTTGTTTAGTAATTCAATGAATCATTTATGTGATTATTGTATATGTTATGTATTTATATAAAATCTTTGCCATGTGCCTTAGAGGTTGTTGCGAAAGTGTTGTGCATCTTCCTTGTTAATAATGCACCTTTAAAGAAAAGAAAAAATATATTTTATGCTTCCATAGTGTTGCAACTTCCTCTAGGGTTTCATGGTGAGGCATTCCATCAAGCACTAGTGACTCAGTCTATATTATAGCTCTTTGTCGAATAACCTTCTTTAAACATGAAATATGAAAAAATGGATGTATTTTTGTTGACATAGGTAACTCCATTTATATGCTACTTTGTCAATCCTTTGCAACACTTTATAAGGACCATAATACTTGGATGTAAGCTTCTCAACTTTCTTCCATTGTTTTAGTGGCTTTTTCTTATATGGTTGCAATTGCACAAAGACTCGATCTCTTGCTTCAAAATTCATTTCATTGTGGTGTTAATCAACTTTTTGCTTCATTCTATTTTGTGCCATTGCTAAGTTCTCCTTGAGACTATAAAATGTCTCTTGTCGATGTTGAATGTGTTGAACTATTTGAACATTTGGGTGTGCTCACAAGGAAGAGGTAATTGATAGTGGATGGTACCTATATAGTGCCAAAAAAGAGGCATTTTGGATGAAGTATGGAAAGAAGTTTTATACCACCATTTTTCTAGTGGCAACCATTGTACCCCTCTCTTTTGTTCATCTAAAGAAAAATATTCAAGATAACCCTCCAAGCATTTGTTGACCACATCAATTTTCCCATCCAGTTGGGGATGATATGATGATCTATGAGAAATTTGAGTGCCAATACATGAAAATAAGTCAGTCCAAAAATTACTTGTAAATATAGGACCATGATCACTTAATATGACTTTTGGAGTGCCTTGTAATTTGATAATAGTATTCATAAAGGTTGTTGCTAAAGTGGTGAGTTTGAAAAAGCACAAAACTAAGCATATTTGGTGAGACATTTCAAAATAACCATGATAACATTTTTTTGTTCACATCTAGGTAAACTTGTGATGAAATCCATGAACACCTTCTCCCATCTCTAAATCATAATAGGCAAGGGTTGTAGAAGCCCTAGAGTCTTAATTGTCTCTTCTTTGTTTTGTTGGAAAGCCATTTATTTTTCTATAAATCCTTGAACTTCCCCTTTGAGCCCATCACAAAAGAAATCATGCTTGATTCTATGGTAAGTCATCAAGAATCCTAAGTGCCCAATTACTTAAGAAGCATGTGATTTTTCCAACACCCTAAACTTAAGGGTTGAGTTCTGAGATAGGCACATCCTATTCTTGTACAATAAAAAAAATTCCTTTCAAGCAAATTTTTTTGACACACTTGAATCTTGTTCAAGTTTCTCAATGAGACTTTGAGTATCCTTATCCTTTTCACACTCTTCATGTGCCTCATTTACCCAATATGCCTATAATATGGAAATGGCATACAATGTTTAATATTTTTTTAATACTTGAGATCATTCTTAGATCTTTATTTCACTTTTAGCTAATATTTATCAAACACGTTCCCTCATTTAAGGTGATTTTATTGTTAGTGTCCTTTTCACTTGCTTGGTAATCTTTTCTTTGACTCACTCTTGCCACCACTATACTTTATTTCCTACACCTAGTTTTTTCTCTTTTTATCAGTCATCAATTCTCATATCAATATTTTTAGCTATTTGTAGTAATTTTTTATTACTTAAAATAGAATGGGTGGTATGCATAATGGGATGAGCCAACTTCTATTGATTTCCTTAAGGATTAAACTAAAACCTACATCTTTACAAATGTAGGTTGGATTGCATTCTTTGAGTGTCTTAAGGGTTTTGATGATATTCTCACATTGGAGTTTTATATTAGTCTTAAGGATGATTAGGTCATCCTACGGGATCTTTCTTTTATTCTTAACACCCAAACTATAGCATAGCTTAATAGCATTCATGAGAGTGGTGAACGATATTTCATTTCGAGGATATTTATAGAGTTAGGGATTTGTTAGAAGAAATTTGTTGGGCTAAGAGAGCATACTTTACCATTGACAAGAAAAGGCACATATTAAAACTCATTATGAGTGCCATGGGTAGAGGTAGCTAAAGTGCTCATACAATACTTTGAGGGAAGGTATGCTTACATCTTCTCATACCATATTTGTTGTTTTTGATTAATAGGTAAAATAGGTTTTGAAGAGACTCAAAACCCTACATACAAAATGTTGCTAATAGATAATGCACAACTGAGCAGTAGCCAAACAACAACCAACAAAAAGTAGAAAAACAACAAAGACAAACTTCATCTTCATCTTCTTTAGAGTATCAATAGCTTTCAGTTCCAAAGTGTAGAAGTTCTGGTGGAGATTAACAAGTCCCAATAGCTCTTTCTTTTCTTCCTCAAATGATTTCTTCTTGCTTCCTCAAGTCCTAGAGTTGGGCCCATTTGTGTCACTTTACATCAACTTCTTACATTTTTCCTTATTGCTCTGTTCCTCCTTCCTTGTCTCTGTGGGAATCAATTCAGCTATTTGCTCTTCTCTTAGATCTTTAAGTTTTTCAGTCATAATTCTAATCCCCTCAACATTGTTTTTAAAGGAACAATGACTGATTTTCAAAAAAAAATTCTAGATTTTGATTAGTGTCCTGTATTTTCCCTTCTAGGTCAGTCATTCCTTTCTCAAACTCCTTTTTGAATTCATGAATAGTTTTCTCCATATCATCAATCCTATCCTTCATCTCATTATCCTTGGTTCAAGCCTATCCCTTTCCTCGTTAGAACTTTTCTCCTACAAAGCTCTAATTTTGATGTTAATTATTTTTTAATCTCAAGGAAGAACTATTTTGACAATTTAAAATGATTTGCTACCCCTTCTCTTGCCAAGCCTAGGACATCATTTATCTCATCCCTATTCACATGAAGATAGGTAAAGTCCTCCAGAATTTTAGGGATATTATCAATTCCCTGTCCATCCTTGTTGTTGACCACAATTGGCTGGGGTTCATTCCAATCTTCTTATCTACAATCTTCTCCTTCCCTTTATCTCTTATGTAAGGCCCAACTAATGCCCAATAAACTTGGTTTTAGACACACAATTCAGAGGTGGTTCCTAGTTGAATAGTCTACTAAACCCTCGCAAGGCTCCATTTTAATTATCAACTGTTAGTTTTAGGATAAAAAATGAAATAATAAGAAATACAACACATAGAACAATGAATACAATAGATACCCTAGGAAAAACCTCCTACTCGAGGGATAAAAACCCAACAAAATATATCTTATATATCATATAAAAGTGTAGAACACTACTTACAAATCAGGCCCTTGAATTTGGCCATGACTTATACAAATTATATATGCTGCTTCCTCTTGAGAAAATGATAATGCTTCTCCAAGGAATTGGATTTGCTACTAAAGTGGTGAACTGTTGATAAGGATAGTTCTACTACTACTAAGGTTTGAATTGAATAAATGGACTTGATTATGTAAATTTCATAGCATCAATTCCCTTATATACAATGATAGGTGACCTCTTTACTAGGTCGGCTCCCTTAGAAAAATACAAATTGTAAAATATTATTTTCCCATCAAGGCCGACCTGCCTTGGAAATCATTAAATTAAAGGGAAAATATCTCTCAAAGCTACCAAACACTTACACTCCCTCTTAGCTAGGGAGGTATTTTTCGGATACCCTCGTCATGGAGTCTCTCAACATGACACCCACAATGGCTACACCCATTTGTGGAAGACCACATCTCAGTCTCAGAGATGTCCAAGAGTTCATCATGGAGTCTCTCAACATGATGTCCACAATGGTTACACCCATTTGTGGAAAACACATCCCAGGTTCATCAGGAAGTCTCTCAGTGTGATGTCATCATGGAGTCTCTCAACATGACATCCACAATGGCTACTCCCATGAGTGGAAATACATGTACAAGTGTTCATCACGGAGTCTCTCAACGTGATGTCGTCATGGAGTCTCTCAACATGATGTCCACAATGGCTACTCCCATGTGTGGAAATACATGTAAAAATTTTCATCACAGAGTCTCTCAATGTGATGTCATCATGGAGTCTCTCAACATGGCATCACAATGGCTACTCCCATGTGTGAAAAGAAACACAAGTACAAGGGTTCATCATGGAGTCTCTCAATGTGATGTCATCATGGAGTCTCTCAACATGAGGTCTCATCTCAGTCTCAAACATGAACAAGGGCTTGCACCTCATATTTCTCCTTCTCAAAGGAATATACACTACAAGGGCTTTCACCTCATATTTCTCTGTCTCAGAGAAATATACACTACAAGGGCTTTCACCTCATATCTCTCTATGTCAAAGAAATATACACTATGAGGTCTTTCACCTCATATTTCTCCATCTCATAGAAATATACATTACAACAAATCTTCATGATGATATGACTCCCTTTGAAGCTCCAATTACTTGCATCAACCTCCTGACCTCCTCATCCAAGATTGTTTGCAATGCTTGCCTTAGAGGAAATGTTTCCAATGCACACTTTTGACACTATTGACTTGTGAGAGTTCAGGACTGTCCTTCTTGACCTCATCCTAGATCACCCTATTCTGAATAGGTTTGTGGAGCTACCAATATCAAATCCAAATTGACTGTCTTGTGCAATTATGTTCTTTGCAGCTGAAGAGGTCTTCCAAGGGCTTTAGCACCTGGCCTTGCAACACTGTAACCCACTTAGCTAACACCTTCACTTCTTCTCAGTGAGTCACATAACTCTGTCTTGATCCCTGCCTCAGAGATTGTGAAGAAATCCTCTAGAAGTGAACTCCTCTCTATTGAATGATCTCAAAACCTTAATCCTTTTCCTAGACATGATCTCAACTCATGTCTTGAATTCTTGGAATATAACTCCCTCTCAAAGTCATTTCCTCCTCTTTGAAGTAGTTGATCGCAATAACAATCTTGTTCCCTCGAGAGATGTCTCTAGTGAAGAATCATGAGAGTTATGTGCCACCAACTCAGTCCCATTGTTGCAAGCTATGTTCATTTCTCCAGCCAGCATGACTTCCTCATAGGATGCCTCAAGATCTTCCTCCCTTGAATTCCTTATGCAATCTCTCATCATCCTTTTTCTCCTCGATCCGTCCTAGAAGCATTTCAGAGAGATTAATAATAGTTCATAGATCAAACTACCCTAAAGAGAAATATACTATTCCCAATGTTATTGCATGAATTAACTACATAAAATTTATGATCATTATTCAAAGGTACAAACATAAAATAATTATCTCTTTATGTTGGTCAATTCATTGAGCTAGACCTATAGCTTTTTGTGAAACTATTTCCAAGAACTCTCATCTGGACATTGGAAACCATGACCCTTGGTCGATTCTTTATGCAGTGCCACCTCACCAAAAGCCTGACATCTTCCAATGCTTTCTTCGAATGGTGATGACTTCAAATTGGTAGCTAGAATTTACCTCTAGCTCAACACCCTTACTTGATATTATTCGCACTAAATTTCTTGCTTTATATACATCTGCTTCCCTCTCCAGGCATACACTGAAGTCTACATACTTGATATATGTCCAGCCTTCAATGAGAAATTCTATAGCTTAAGGCTCACAACTGCTTCAATATACCAAATTGATGATGTTCTTAGACTACCATGTCACTAGCCAAATAAATGAATCATTTTCATGTTGCTCTCGATATTTCATTCACTTTCTTTCTCAAATTCGGCTCATTACTGCAACCTTTCACTTAAGCTAATATATATATCACCAAGGAATTTGTATTGAGAAAGCCTCGATATTTCTTTCAACAAAGACCCTCTGGAGATGACCCGACCAATCCTTCTCAGTTAGGCAGTTCTTTGTATTTCAAAGGACTATCAATCTTCCACTGGATACGCTACCTCCAAGTTGCTAGATGCCATACATTCTGCCTCCCACGAATTGGCTTCTATTCTCACACAACATTCCCTTGAATCACATGGTAAATTTTCCCAACGACATCTTCATTATTTTCTATATCCTCTATAGCTCTCCCATTAGACGTATCTTATTCCAATTAATAAATCCACTCCTAGATTTGGTGACTTCTCTGGCGATTGATTTCTTGATGAGAGGCCCACAATACTATTCAGTGTCGACTTCTGAGAGTTGAGATACTCACGTTTCCTTCATATTATCTCTCGAGACATCAGAATTTTTATCATATCCTTTGGTTTCCACAAGACCTGACTCCTCTAATGGTTCTAAGCCATAATTCTTCAATCCATGATTAGCCTGATATTTTGTCAGTTACTATAAATATTGCAACTTTATAGCTTTGAATCAATCCCAATCGAGTTCCCTTAAACTCAAACAATGGTCTTAAGGGAATTGTAGAGACTTCTTTGAATGACTCAATGGCTTAAATGAATAAACAATTTTGGACATAGCAATGTTAGTTTTCATGACTCAATAGATTGCAACCTCCACTGCAAGTTTGTCGGATGTCCACAAAGAGCCTAGATGCATATGAAGATACTTGAACTCATACAATCTTCTTAGCCAAATTTGATCGGATTTCCCGAAACCTCTTTGATACCATGTTAGTTTTAGGATAAAAAATGAAATAAGTAGAAATACAACAACACATAGAACAATAAACACAATAGGTACCCTGGGAAAACCCTCCTACTGGAGGGAGAAAAACCCAGTAAATAATCTCTTATATATGAGATAAAAGTGTAGAACATTGCTTACAAATTAGGCCCTTGAATTTGGCCATGACTTATACAAATTATATATGTTGCTTCCTCTTGAGCAAATGATAATGCTTCTCCAAGGAATCGGATATGCTGCTAAAGTGGCGAACTACTAATAAGGATGGTATTGTTGCTACTAAGGTATGTATTGAATGAATGGACTTGATTATGTAAATGTCATAGCATCACTTCCCTTATATACAATGATAGGTGACCTCTTTACTAGGTTGGCTCCCTTAGAAAAATACAAATTATAAAATATTATTTGCCCATCAAGGTCGACCTACCTTGGAAAAAATTAAATTAAAGGGAAAATATCTCCCGAAGCTACCAAACACTAACATCAACTAGGGCTAGGAAAATGTTTGATGATGTTGGTACTATATGTGCATCCGAAGATTCTACACTACCTATATCATCAAGTATAGGTGGTTTACATGTGTGTATGAAAACAAGAAATAATTGAAAAGGGAAATAAAGTTTAAATTGTAAATCAGAGTAAATATATTAATCTGGCACATATGCTACATGTACTCTCAACTTAGTACCATAACTAGTTAACTGCTAAACCGAGCTCTGCAATATCTATACCACTAACTATTGACTCTTCACAACTCAACTAATAATTACCCCAGGGGTTTGGCTCAAAGTTATGTTACAACATGCATACAACCATGAATATATTTATGTAACATAAAACATCTATTACAATGACCAAAATTGAAGTGGGTAGATAGTACCTTGAGTGGCCCTTGCTCAAGCTGTTGTGCCCACGAGATAAACCAATCTACTAAATCAACTAATCATAGTGATAGATTGAAAACATCTTTATTGCATTGAAAACTAAATACTCACAATATCACAGGAATCTCTAATAGATTTCTCATTCAAAAATTCACATTCATTGTAAAAGTAAACTTGCATAAAATTGAAAACAGTTCAACTATAATTCTAACTATATCTCCAACTAGATTTACTCCTCGACCATCAAGCCCCAGATATAGGCGTGGGAGGAGATTTACTTGCATAAGGATTCAAAACTAAAATTGAAACAAAAAACTAAATACTAGTGTCCACTCTCCTCTTGAATAGGAGGTGAACGAGTCTTTTGCGACAAAAACTTTAATTAAAAAGAACATAAGAGAAGTAGAAATAGGACTCTTGCTCAAATGATTTTGATAGAGACATGGTCAAGCTACCACATTGAGCCCAACGGTATTGACCCCTTCCTTTTTCGAGTTTATTCATTGTCATGGTGACTCAGAATTTGACCTCTTCATCGGTCACCTTCATTTATTCTAAAACTGTTGCATGTTCATCAATCTGAACTTCCCCTACTACTTGTGATCCTTTATCTGTAGGTTGAACTTCCTAGTTGTTGCGGGTTATAGTATGCTCGCTCTAACTTCTTGGCTGGAAGGAGTTAGTTCATCTAACATATACACACTACTAATAACCATACATTAAACATAGATTCATATCGCAATCCATACACATTCACATATTTAACCATGCAATTATCAACATATCATAATCATATTTCCATCCATCAAAATCTTGTTTAAGTCTGGTTCAAGTTGCATGAAGGATATAAAAGGTATATAAGCTTAGGAATATATATGAAATACACAACTTAAAATGTCTGAAAGATATGAACTAATCAAGAGAAAACTAGCTATTAATGGGGCTCATCATTCCCCCCAACTAGAACAATTGCTTGTCCTGAAAAAATCTTTCAAGGGGAAGGTTGTAATGTAAAGTCATCTCCTTGAAATTTGCAACTACATCCACTCCTTTTATCTGTTTCAAGTTCTAGCCTCCATAACATGAAAGTCTTGCCCATTTGAAATGTTTTTCCTCTTCCTATTCTACATTCTTCTCCTCTATCCAATGTAGCACTGGATAAAGGAGCATGGGTGGATGAAAGGTCAGAGGTAACCATGTGAGTCCCTTGTCTCTAGCGATTTCTATGTATTTACGAGATCTTACAAGCATGGCTACAAAGTTGTATAAGGAGTCTGGTTCCTTCTTCTGTAATTCAGGAGTTAACTCTATCCATCTTTCTTGTAAAAACTTGAAGACATGGTGAATGAGTCCTGTAGCTAGTTGTTACATCATGACATAGTCATTTTCTCTAATGTATAATTTTTCATCCTATATCCTTATAATTTAGGAGACTTGTCCATTCTTCTACAATTGCACTAGGATCTTTTGACTCCTTTCGTATATGTAGAGAAATTTATTTTTCTCTTTCAACATAATCTTGCATTATCTCACCCCTTTGTTATTCATTTCTTAAATAAGAGGCCAATGCTCTAACTTTAAAATCTCCTAAAAACATTAATGGGCTCCATTCAATCACATCTGACAAGCAATATTATGCACGTAAAACTCATAGAGTTGCATATTTGGTGTAGAACCAACAAATGTATTTAAAAACTCAAATATTTTGTTCATAGCAATTGGTAAATGACTAACTAACTGACTGAACTAGAAACATAAGTATTTTGCTTGTAAAAAATGCATACACCCTAGCAGGAGGTCTGCATTTTAGTATCTGTGCCACTTTATCTGCTATTTCCTCAATCCTTACTATAAATATTTTTACTTTTGTTGTTGAAATGCACAAGATAACTGAAAGGGGAGGTGAATTAGTTGTATCTCATCAAATTCACCATAAATCTTAAACAATTCCATAATCACTTTAATTTGTTATTAAGTATAAGCATGAAGTGCAGATAACATAAAACAAACACAAGAAACACCAAATTTATGTGGAAAACCCAATAAGGGAAAAACAACAGTGACGGTTAACTCACAATATAAGAGTAATTGACAAACCATTTACAAAGAGGCTCACTACCAAAGGGCTCACTGTGCAAGATAGGACTCACTATCCAGATGGGAGGCTCATTGCCAAAGGGCTCACTTCCCAAGATAGGACTCACTATCCATATGGGAGGCTCACTTCCTACAAATACAAAAAAATAGAAAGAATAATGTTACACAAAGAACATTATCTCAAAGCAATAGAAGATCCACCACAACAACTTGTACACATCCACAACCTTGATCAGAGAATTGCAGACACCATTAGCTCATTGCTTTTAGGAGTCTAACACATTGAAGTCCTCGCTACCTTAGTTCACTTTCACAATCTCTCACATCTACCTTGCTTCTCACACTTGTGGCATACAATCCATAACATCTTGACTTGTATCTATACCATCTTCAATCTTAGAAGCTTTCTCCAACGTCAGCTACACATTCTTCATTTTACAAATTCAAATAAGGTCAACAACTCAACATTCCCACGGTGGATGAGAATGAGAGTGGACCAAACCAACACTTAACCAGGACCCAAAAAACATCTTGGATCAACCACACACTTCCTTAATTAATACTTATCCTTTGTATAACATGTAAACACCAGGTCATCCAAACCTAATGAAAACACCAATAAGCTTTGAAGTACACGCATTTGCAACAAGAAGATAACATGCAGACCACATAACATGCTTCACCATACACTGGAAAACATATTAGATACCTTCAGATTCATCCATAGCAATTGTAACAACCTTTGTACAAAGAACACTTTCCATCAGTCCATCTAGACTGTACAGACACACATAGTAACTCTAAAACTAGGCTTCCGGAGCACCAAACGACAAACACGTTTGATAGAACACAAATAACACCATTACAAGCCTTCTTCCAAATTTGCAAGATTTGAAACAAACTACTGGAGGAATATAGAGCAGATACATTTCTCCCAGTCCACAGACAAACGACTTTGCTAGACTAGTTTACAAACCAATGAACACAAATTTCACTCTTCATCAAACCAAAAGCTATAATCTAAGATATATCACCCAAGGATTCCCTTAAATAATACTACAAATCCACACAAGCATAGGATCAATGCAAAGGAAATGAGGAGCACATACTGAAGCATATTTTGAACACACACAATTTTATCTTCACTATTTATTAATTTTCTCAAAATCACTTGGTAACTCATCATATCAGAAAACCCGCAACACCATAAAGATAGCTCCATGTACTCACAAAATCTCTACAGTATCTCAACTATACATGCACCACCTACAATCACTTATTTCCTTTCACTGTAACAACCTGTATTGTGTTGACATCAATGACAACATCAATGAGAACACCACCATACTCATTCACACTCGCAACAATCTCCCCCTTTATCATTGATGGAAACACATGATGTGAAAAACCATCAAAGACAACATACACACTCTCCCCTTTTTTTCAGATTAGACAGCCTACACAACATTCCTACACTCTCTCCTCACAAGATTTTGTCTTCCCCTTTCAACTTTTTTCAGATATAGAGACTTTTTCACATGACTCTCTCTCCCTCTTTGACATCAATGGAAAAAAAAGGTTTTTACATAATTTTTCAACCATATAAAATTATGATCACTCCCCCTTAGGAATGCACCCATGAAAACACACATACCATACAACAACAATGATACTCCCTACTCCCCTTAAGGATTAGACCCCAATTATTAGTCTAGACAAATGATGAATCTGTACATCCACTAGAATGATGCACCTCTATGTGCACCTATTTCAAAGAAGGAGGAGCCATAACTCCCAAATTCTCCTGGAGATACTCAAAAGTATCCTTAGGAAGAGCCTTGGTAAATATATTTGCAATCTAATCCTTTGTAGGAACATATTCAAGCCTGACTTCATTCTCCAATACCTTATCTCTTAAGAAATGATATCTGATAGATATATGCTTTGTCCTTGAATGCATTACCGAATTCTTTGAAATATTTATTGCACTTGTATTATCACAAAAGATAGGGATGGGATCATCACACATCACTCCTATATCTTTCAATGTTTGCTTCATCTATAGTACCTATGTGCAACAAGATGTTGTTGCAATGTACTCATCCTCAGTAGTGGATGAAAAGTCTGAATCCTGTTTCTTGCTTAGCCATGGAACCAACCTGCATCCAAGAAAGAATGCACCACCACTTGTACTCTTTCGTTCATATATACAACTAGCCCAATCTACATCAGTGTTAGCATTTAAAGTAAAATTAGTATCCTTAGGATACCACAAACCATAATCCGGGGTCCCTTTTAGATATTTGAATATCCTTTTTACAACTGTAACATGTGTTTCTTTTTGTTCTTCTTGAAATCTGGCAACCAAACATACTACATGCATGATATCTGATCTAGTAGTAGTAAGATATAGTAGTCCACCAATCATAGATCTATACTTGCTCTGATCAACTTTAGGAGATTCATCATCCTTACTCAGTTTGCATACGGTCACCATAGGAGTACAGACCGGTTTGGAGTCATCCATTCCAAACTTATTTAGTAATTCTTTAACATATTTTGATTGTGAAATGAATATTCTCTTATCAGTTTGATTCACTTGAAGTCCAAGGAAAAAATTCAACTCACCAATCATAGACATTTCAAACTCTTTTTGCATCTCTGCAAATTTCTTGCACATAACCTCATTTCCTCCAAAGATAATATCATCAACATACACTAATACTATAAAAAAAAAAAAAAAAATCCTTCAATCTTGAAATAAAGACTACTATCTACGAGGCATTTGTTGAACCTTTGCTGAGTCAAATACCTATCCAACCTTGCATACCATGCTCTAGGAGCCTGTTTAAGTCCATATAGTGCCTTTTTCAATTTATAGACCATGTCTGATTGATCTGATAACTAAAATCCCTTTGGTTGTTCCATGTAGATCTCTTCTTCCAATTCTCCATTCAAGAATGCAAACTTAACATCCATCTCGTATACCTTGAAGTCTTTGTGAGCAAAAAATGTCGAAAACATCTAAATAGCCTCCATTCTTTCCACTCAGGAAAATGTCTCCTCAAAGTCTATTTCTTCAACCTGTGAATAACCTTTGCACATAAGCCTTGATTTGTTTCTTAATACTTCACCATTCTCATTTAGCTTATTCTTGAATACCCATTTTGTACCAATTATATTCTTGTTTACCAGTCTAGGAACCAATTCCCATGTCTGATTTTTCTCTATCTATTGTAATTCCTCTTTCATGGCTCTAACCCAATTTTCATCTTTGCATTCTTCACACACTATTTTAGGTTCTATCTTGGAAAGTAGACACAAATTTACCTCAACTGCTACCACTTTGCTTCTTGTTGTTACACCTTTTCCTTTGTCTCCAATTATCTATTCTTCTGAATGATTTTTCTGTACATATTTTGGAGTCTTAGGAGTAGGTTCCGGAGCCTCTTCTTCTTCAATTTTTTCTTCTTATTTCTTATCCTTATATTTCTCTTGTCCGCAAATAGGTTCATCTGGTTCATTTTCACTTATTTCAACTGGACTATGCATATTTTCATCAACTTTCACATTTGTACTTTTAACGATCTTTCTCAATCTCTTATTGTAGCATCTATATGCTTTGCTTTTGGTTGCATATCCAAGAAAAATACCTTCATCACATCTTGCATCAAACTTTCCTAGATTATCATCATCTCTTTTAATATAAAATTTGCTTCCAAACACCTTAAAGTACTTAACAATAGGAATTTTTCCATACCACATTTCATAAGGACTCTTTGTGTTGTTGCTTTTGATCTGAACTTTGTTAAGAATATAGATATTAGTGTGAATTGCTTCTCTGCAATATACCACAGGAAAATTTTCCTTACTCATCATAGTCCTTGCAACTTCTTGAACTATCTCGTTCTTCCTCTCAACAACTCCATTATGCTAAGGAGTTCTAAGAGCATAAAGATGCCTCTTTATACCATGCTCTTCACAAAATATATTAAACTCATTGGAGGTGAATTCTCCACCTCTATCAGACCTTAAACATTTTATTTTTAGATACACTTAATTTTCTACCATAGCCTTGAATACCTTGAATCTATCTAGAGCTTGAGATTTCTCCCTAAAAAATTAACCCATGTCATTCTATAATAATCATCGATGAAAAGCATAAAATACCTATCACCATTAAGACTTCTTGTTCTTGTAGGACCATAGAGGTCTGTATGAATCAATTCCAACATTCTAGTAGATGATTGTTCTTTTCCTTTAAAGTTGCAACTTGTTTGTTTTCCTAGTTGACAACTTCTACAAACAACATAGGTAGACTTTGTGATTTTTGGCAGATCCTTGATAGCTTCTCTTGAACTAATCCTGGTTAGGTTGTCAAAGTTTACATTCCCCATCCTCCGATGCCATAGCCAACTTTCATTAACTTGAGACACAAAACACTGACCAACACCCTTAAGCTGATAAATATTTCCATATGTTCTTCTTCCTACAGCTACCAGAGTTCCAAACCCTTTTTTGATCTCACAACTATTATCCTGAAACACAAGCTTAAATCCTTTGCTACACATTTTTCCAACACTCAAGAGATTATGCCTTAAGCCCTTAACATAATAAACATTATCAGTATTGTGTTTTCCATCAAAACTAATTGTTCCTTTTCCAACAATCTTTGCACCAAAATCATCTCCAAACATGACTAATCCTCCATCATAATTTTCAAGTTTAGTGAACTTACTTTTGTCTTTGGTCATATGATTTGAGAAGCCACTATCAATTACCCAATAGTCTTTTTCTTGTCTAGCATGAAAGGCAGAAACCAGAGTACCTTCCATCTCTTCCTTCTTTTATTTCGAACCACATTCCCTTGCACATCTTTCATGGTTAGTAGATACTGATTTATTCTCTAAGGCTAAAAACATGCATTCATCTTTATCGCCCTCAATATTAGATTCATCATCAAAAATTCCAACATCTTCTCTAACATAATACAATTTCTTGAACTTTTTGTCTTTATTGTCTTTGTTCTTCTTATATATGGCTCTATTTGGACATCTTGAAGCATAGTGACCAATATTTCCACAATTGAAACATTTAAAAGGTAACATACCTTTGTACTTACCGATACCTTTCTTCAGTTTCCTTGTAAAATTTCCTTCCAACTCCTCTGAGCTTTCACTATTTGGATCATCTTCTAACTTTGTGGCTTTGAAGGTTGTTTCTTTTTTCTCCTTTTCTTTTCCAAACTTCCTCATTTCAAATGCAGTTAAGGTGACAAATAACTATTTTTTAGTGAATTTCTTTGGATCATAAACTTCCTCAATGGTTGAGACCTTGTCATTGTAGCTCTTTGGTAGGGTCATTAGAATCTTCTCCATTACATCTTCATCTGTTAGAGTACCTCCTTGATTTTTGACTTGATTTACTACAATGTCAACCCTCTGAAAGTAGCTTGCAATTTCCTCACCTTCTTCCATTTTCAAGTTCTCATATATGCGCTTAGTTGTTAACTTCTTTGATAATTTGACTCTATCATTTCCTTCATAGATATCTTTCAACTTTTCCCAAACTTCATAAGCAGTGCCTAATGAAATAACTTTTTTTAGCTCAGTCTTAGATAAAGCACTATAGATTGCATACCTTGTTTTTTCATTTTCTTCATAGGAAAAAATCTCATCTGTAGAAGAAGGACCACTTGTTGGATCAACATATTTTGTCTCAATAGCTTTCCAAGTCTTGTAGCCAAGAGAGATCAAGTTTAACTTCTCATCCGCACTTTCTAGAAACTGTAGTCAAATCCGTCAAATACAAGGATTGTCAATTTGTGCGCCATCGGATCTACCTCAAGCGGTTAAGATCTTCTTTGAGGAACCAAAGCTCTGATACCAATTGTTGAAATGCACAAGACAATTGAGAGGAAAACACAAGAAACACCAGATTTACATGGAAAACCCAATAAGGGAAAAACCATAGTGAGGGTTAACTCACAATATAAGAGTAATTTCAAAACCATTTACAAAGAGGCTCACTACCCAAGATAGGACTCACTGTCCAGATGGGAGGTTCACTGCCTATAGATACAAAAAAATGGAAAGAAGAATGTTACATGTAGAACATTATGTCAATGCAATAGAATATCCACCGACACAACATCTTGTACACATCCGTAGCCTTGCTCAAAGAATTGCAGACACCATCAACTCACTGCTTTCAGGATTCTAACACATTGAAGTCCTCGCTGCCTCAGTTCACTTTCACAATCTCTCACATCTACCTTGCTTCTCACACTTGTGGCATACAATCCATAACATATTGACTTGTATTTATACCATCTTCAATCTTAGAAGCTTTCTCCAAGGTCAGCTGCACATTCTTTATTTTACAAATTCAAATAAGGTCGAGAACTCAACATTCCTGAGGTGGATGAGAATGAGAGAAGACCAAACCAACTCTTAACCAAGACCCAAAACAACATCTTGGATCAACCACATGCTTCCTTAATTAATACTTATCCTTCGCATAATGTGTAAACATCAGGTCGGCCAAACCTAATGAAAACACCAATGAAATTTGAAGTACATGCATCCAAAACAAGAAGATAACATGTGGACCACATAACATGCTTCACCATACACTATAACACATCTTAAATACCTTTAGATTCATCTGCAACAACTACAACAACCTTTGTACAAAGAACACTTTCCATCAGTCCATCTAGACTGTATAGACACACATAGTAACTTTGAAACTAGTCTTCCAGAGCACCAAACCACAAACACCTTTGATAGAACACATATAAAACCATTACAAGCCTTCTTCCAGATCCGCAAGATCTGAAACAAACCAGCGGAGGGCTGTAGAGCAGATACATTTCTCCCAATCCACAGAAAAATGACTCTGGAAAACTAGTTCACAAACCGGTGAACACAACTTTCACTCTTCATGAAACCATAAGCTATAATCCAGAATATATCACCCAAGGATGCCCTTAAACAATACTATAGATCCGCATAAGCATAGGATCAACAGAAAAGAAATGCGGAGCACATACCGGAGCACATTCTGAACAAACACACAATTTCATCTTTACTATTTATTAATTTTCTCAAAAGCACTTTGTACCTACAACACCATAAAGATAGCTCCATGTACTCACAACATCTCTACAATATCTCAACTGAACATGCACCACCTACAATCACTTCTTTCCTTTCACTACAACAACCTGTATTGTGTCGACATCAATGACAACATTAATGACAACACTACCATACTCATTCATACTTGCAACATTTGATTCCTATTTTTCAAGGGCTCTAGTGTGGTCAACTATCATGTCTACTTTTTCCTTCTCCTAATCTTTCTTTTGTTGAGAGAATTCCTTGGTTCTTTTCCACAACTCATACCCTAAGGACATTACAACGAGACCAGTTGGAGTTCTAACTTGAGGAGGTCTTCCTTTAGGTACAATTTCTTTATTACCTACCTTAACAATGGAAAATTGTGCAAGGATATCTAATTTAGACCCAATGCCCAAATGTATGCAGTTTCTCCTCTGATTCCTTGATTTTTTTGTCCCTTTCATTATCCTTTTGTTGATTTGTCTTTACCAATTCTTCTAGTTGTTTTATGTTTTCAAGTGCTTCTTGCAATTCTTTCCTAACATATATTTCCTCTATATATGATTCCTCGTCATTTCCTAAGAACCGATCATCATCTCCCATGGTATGTTCACAACCCTCACTATCAAGACTTTGCGGGGTTCTTTTCCTCATTTTTCTTGCAACAAATGCATCCTCTGAATCAAATTCAGAGGTGTTTGTGAAATATCACACTTGTTTAACTGGTGTATGTACATCTCCAAGGTTATCCCTCTTTAATTCTGAATCTGTCTCCACTGTCACATCTTCTTTTTCCTATTTCTTGATTGATCCTCTCATAATAAATTTCTTCTTCAAGCGGTGTGAATGCTTAGGTTGTGTGGATTTCTTCTGCCTCCTTGTAGGTGCAAAAGAAGATTCGCCTTTCCTTTTTCTAGTTCTTGGTGTTTTGATAGAGGTAGGGGTTTCCTAGGTATCTCCTGTTGTGGGTTTCTCAAACGTTGTAGGTTGTGAGGTTTGTAGGCTTTTCTCCTCTGGTTCTCCTCTATTGCGGCTAGGTGAAGTAGTAGGGGAGCCAAAGAGAATTTCCCTTCTTGATAGAATAGGTGATTCCACATTTTCTATAACAACACATTCCTCAAGAATGTTATTAATATGATTGAGATCTAAGAAACTCTCCCATGAAACATGTGGAAACTGTATCCTCAAACTTCTTTTTATCAAAAGGGTGAGTAAGCAATAATGAAAAAATGTTGCATTGTTTCTCTTCTTTTTGTACTCAGGACTCATTCTTTTCAATAGATTATAAATAAAATTGGGAACATTTACACACATATCATGACATAATAGAGACTACCTACCATCACAAGCTAAGTACTTGACTATATAAGAGGCTATTGAGGCCCATACCAAGGGTAATGATAATCTTTTCGTACCTTGAGAAGAATTTTCCATGTTTTCTTCATGTTCTCTAGATTCATTCTTGGAAGCTATGGCATCTACCCTAATTGGAAACTCTTCACCTTCCCTTAGTAGTCTTGACACCTTAGCAATGATGGCCTCCAAAGAATCCACCTTCAAATCTCTTATAGTCACCTCATAATTTTGTAAAGTATGAGCTATTGGTTCCCTTCGAATAATGTGCCACCCATGTTGATGTTTTGTTCTTTGCAGTATATTTAGTCCTTCAATTATGTTCCAATCCTTCTCAATTCTTCTTTGTTTCAATCTCGTCTTTGCTTATGGTTCTCACTATACCATGTCTAGTATACTATATCTTCCCAATGCAGCTAGTTCTTACCCTTCTATTCCCTTCTAGGCTTATGTTATTTGAAAATGGGAAAAAAATGGTGAAAGGTTGCATAATGGTTTTGGTTTTGGAAATCAAGAAGATAAAAATTACCTCCCCCCAGCTAAAGGTATTAAGTGTCTGCACTTAATTGTACGTTTCTTTGCAGAGGGGGTGATTATATGTAGTGGAAATATCAAAAATTGATACAAAGAATGGAAGATTTAAAATGTAAACATGTATAAAAGAAAATTCCATCTATCATAATTATGGAAAATCAATAGTACCTGTAAAATTACAATGAACTAAAAGTTAGCTCATGTGAAGTTGATGAGAACTACCCACAACTAGGTATGATGTGGCCACTCGTAATTGCAATTGGAAATGAATGATATGACAGCATGACATGTGGTAAATGATGGTTGAGAAAGGTTGTAGGATGTACGGGTGATGGGATATGAAATGAGTTGTATGGTTCATGTAAATAGAGAAAAATAATATTAATGTTAGATGTGAGGTGATGGATAGGCTACATGTGCGGAAAATGAAAGTGGGAAATATAGATATGCAATTAATTTGGCGGGGAATTTTGAAATGAATGACAGGTAATGGCTATGGGTGTCTTTAGTAGCAAGTCCCTTTCTACAATTTGTCAATTTTAGGCTAGAGGTCCTCGCTGCTTTGACAATCAAAAATAAAAATAAATGGGTTTATTGTTGTTACTTGTGTATTGTGTGCATGTGATTTTTGTGTGTGAGATTATTCTTGTGAAATATCAGTGGGTGAGTTGTGTAGGTCACCAACTGATTTAGTTGTGGAACTTGTTTTTTGATGCTAAAACTTTGTGATCAGATCCTTTCTCCATGTTAGAGTCATTGTCATTGTGAGGTCCATACTTTTGAATTAATGAAAGATTGAAATCTTCCTTCTATATTGGCTTCTTGTAAAGCTTAATCCTATGCCCATTAACCAGTAGTGAGAATCTGACTACATCAATTGTCTGCAATTGTATTGCTCCATTTGGGAATACCTGTTGTATCTCATATGGGCCAAGCCACCTTTTTTGTAATTTTCCCTTATAGTCCTTGTATTTGGAGTCATAAATCAAAGCCCAATCTCCCACACTGAATTCTTTTGTTTTGATAAATTGATCATGCCATTTAGCTTTTTTATTTTGAACAATTTTGTTGTGGTGAATAACTTCCATTCTAATTTCATCAAGTGCATTCAAATTATGTAATCTCTCCTTTTGTGTTGATGTCAAGTCCATGCCCAGTGTTACTTTTGTCTTGAATGTCTTGTACTCAAATTCTATAGGGAGAACTGCTTTCTTTCCATACACCAACTCATATGGTGTAAACCCTATAGTAGTTTTCCAAGTTTCATCTATAGACTCAAATTGATTCTAGCAGTCTGGTTGCCCAATCCTTCCTATGAATTTGTATTGTCTTGGTCAAGATGTTCTTAATTTCTCTATTTGTCACTTCTACCTGCCCATTAGCTTGAGGATGATAGGGTGTGGACTTTTTGTGCCCAATCTCATACTCTTTAACCAATTAGTGATCAACTCTAATGTAAACTGGGGACCTTGGTCTGTGACAATTTCTCATGGCAGTCCATACCTTGTGAATATGTCTTCATATAGAAATTTTGCCACATTCTCATCTCCTAGAAACTGCAAAGCCTTAACTTCTACCCACTTTGTAAGATAATCTATGCATACTAGTATATACTCCTTATTGTTTGATGTTGGTGAGATGGGACCAATGAAGTCTATCCCCCATTTATCAAATGGTGTTATTTCCAATTGTGGTTGCAATGGAATTTCATCTGTCTTTGTTGCCTTCACATTCTTTGACACCTATCACAACTCCTAGTGTACTTTACTACATCCTTATGACGAGTTGGCCAATAATGGCTAGAATTGAGAATCTTTAGTGTTTTCCTTTTTGTTGCAAAGTGTCCCCCACAGGGTTCATCATTGCATGCTTTGAAGATATCATAGACCTCATCTTCTCTAATACATCTCATTATATTTATCTAGGCTTATGTAGAATATGTAACCAACTGTCCATGAGCAAGGAAAGCTTTTGTGAACCATTCTATTTTCTCTAGGTGAGAAATGAGGTGGTGTTTGTCGTGCTACTAGATAGTTGGAAATATCAACAAAACAGGGTGTATGTAGAGATAGAGATAATAAATTCTCATCTAGGAAGGAATCATCAACATCTTCTGTTGATTGAGTTGGTATCCTAGATAGAAAAATTGCCACTATATTTTCTTTACCTAGCTTACACTGTGGTGATGTCAAATTCTTAGAGTAATAAGAACCATTTGAAAAGCTTTCCACCAACCACTGGTTTATTCATTAAATATATAACTTCTATGTGATCAATGTGTATGAAAACATGATACCATGTGATGTAATGTCTAAACTTTTTTATTGCATAAACAACTAAAACATCTCTTTCTCTGTCATTGTATAATTGATTTATGCCCCTTGTAGATTCTTGTTGATGTAATATATGACATACTCTTTGTTGTCTTCCTTCTTTCCAAGCACTACCCCTATATAAAAATTAGAAGCATTTGTATGGATATGGAAAGGTAAGGTTAATGCTTCCTTGAGTGTTTCAAAAGAGTGTGAGAAACAACTATCCACTCAAATTCTGCATCTTTTGTGAGTAAAACAAATAGCGAGGCTGCAAGTTTGATAAAGTCTTGAATAAATATTCTATAGTACCCAGCATGTCCTAGACAAATTCTAACATCTTTCTCTTTGAGGCACAAGGAGTGTTGAGATTACTTCAATTTTATTGGGATCCACTTGAATTCCATTTTTTGACACAAAATGTCCTAGTACAATTCCTTATGTCATCATCATGAAACATTTTTCATGACTTAGTGATAAATTGTTTTCTTGACACCTTTTTAGGGCCTTCTCCAAGTTACCTAGTGCTTCATCATATATATCCCCATAAGTTGTGAAATCATTCATGTAGACTTCCATGGAATCATGTGCAAAATCTAAGAAGATACTCAACACCGCCCTTTGGAAAGTGGCTGGAGCATTACATAGCCCAAATGGTAGGACAAAATAAGCATATGTGCCCTAAGGGCATGCGAAATTTATCTTATCCTGGTTCTTTGGAGCTATCTTAATTTGGTTACAGCCATTGAATCCATTTAGAAAAGAGAAGTATTTTTTCCCTACTAGTGAATCAAGTACTTGGTCAATAAATGGTAGTGGAAAGTTGTCCTTCCTAGTGGCAACATACATTTCTCTAAAATCCACACACTCTCTCCACTTTTCTCCTTTCTTTGGTACAATAACTAAAGGTGACACCCATTGACTGTTAGAAATAGGGTAGATGAAGCTTGCATCGAGCAATTTTTGCAATTGTGTTTTAACTATATCTCTAAGTGCAAGGTTCATCCTCCTTTGGGGTTTCCTTATGGTTTTAAAATCATCATTAATGTATATCATGTGTATACACAAGGCTAGGTCAATCCCTTTCATTTCATGGTAATCCAAGGCTATTGTGTGTGCCTTCAATACAGTGGTCAAGGAGGTCTACTGTGCAACGATTAATTTACTATTAACATTCAACATTTTACTTAGCATAATTTTCAAAGTCTCGGATGCTATTTGAACTGATGAGAGGTAAATTCCTAATATTTCTAAGACACATTGTTGTGAAAGTAGAGTTTGAAAAGTTGGGAGATTGAATCAGATGAACTGACAGGGATAATATTTTGCAGAGGATCTTGCAAACATGTCAGGTACTCATGTTGTTGTGGGTCCCTACTACAATTATTTTGTATGATTTTTGATATTAAGTCATCCCCATCTTGGTTGTTTAACAAGGGGCTATGTTCTATAGTCATGAGAGTTTGCAAGGAATATTGGTCTTCTTCATCTAGGGAAGGCCAAATGGTTTGTTCTAGATCTACATGCAGCTCAGCTGGTGGGTAAAGGACCAACTTCTTTGTCATATTCCCATTAGAGATAATTATATTCCTAGACCTGCAACCTATAAATGCATCTATTGTTGCTAGCCATGGTTTTCCTAGAATGAGGGGATAACCTGCAAGATTAACCTTAGGTTGTAATACCATTAAATCTATAGGGTACTCCCATGAATCCAGTGTTATGACCAAGTCCTCAATGATGCCCTCAGGTTTAACTATTGACCTATTTGCCAACTGTAGGAAAATGGGTGTAGGTCTGAGCTCTATTAACTGTAATAGTTCTATTGTTTCCTTAGTCATCAAATTAATGGCTACAACTAAGTCAATCAAGGTGTTCTTTATGAGAGTGTCATTTATCTTGACATCTACTACAAGACTCCTAGGGTCTGCATACTTAGGGACAATTATGTTTCCTAACATAATGTCTACAAGTTTTCCTAAAACATGTACAATTTGAAGGTCTTTTTGTTTTCTACTTGGCTTCTTTAGGCACAGTTCTCTCACTTCCTTAGTGTAAATAGGTACCTCCATGATGACTTGAATGAGTGGGATCTTGATGCAATCATCTTTAAGCCAACCTAAAAAATCATTTTCAACTTGTGTTTGATGCATTTGAACAACTAATCTCTTAGGAAATGGAGGCTCTATACTTGAAGTGGTTTGGTTAACCTGATTTGACACAAGTTCCTTAGGTAGATTGTCTGAGGTCTTTGCTAAGGGTTCCTCATCAACCAACTTAGTGATTTGAGGGGATGAGGGCCCAACCAATGTTTTCCCTAATCTAGGGTGGAAATCAATCACCTCTACCCCATAAGTAGGGTATTGAATAGCTTCGTTAGCATAGGTATGTTGAACAAGCTTGTTATTTGGGTTAGGTGCAGGTTGCGATGGTAGCTAAGTTGCTCTAGGTGGTTGTGGTGATGAATTTTTTGGGTTTGGCATAATGGCTTGTTGTTGTGATTGCAAGGGTTGTTGTGGCTGTTGGTAATTCACATTTTGGTTTTTCCATTGGTTCTGTTGAGGTGGCCATTGAGAATTGTAGTTAGGTTCTTGAAAGTTTTGTTGTGGCAATTGGTTTTTTTGTTGTTGTCTGATTTGGTTGAGGATTTTTCCATTGGTTTTGTGAATTTTCCCAAGGTTGAGGGTTCCAACTAGAGAAATTTGAATTGCTACTGGGAAATGACATATTGTAATTCAAAGGGTCTGAAGGCATACCTTGTCATGGATACCATGGTTTTCTCTTAGAAATGTAGAACACTTGTCCATATTCATCTTCCAGTGCACGAAAGTTTGGTTTCCCTCGTTTGTCCTCAGAAATACTTGCCACTCTTTTGCATTTGCAATTAGATTTCCTCTTTCTACAATGTGGGAAATATTATGTAAGGGTTTCCTCTACTTCTTCTTGATTTTTCTTTAAATGAAAAGTATCCAATTGTGTAGCCAAATGGCTGATAATATCCTCCTTCATGTTAGACAAAATATTACACAATTCAACTTTAGATACTCCATTAGATGATTTGCTGATGGAAGATGTCTTATCTCCTCTAGGTTTCTTTGTGAAAGATCTTGAATAATTCTTGCATGCCTTGCAAATATCCTCAAATGGTTCTTGAGAAATATCTCATGTCCCAATAAGGTTAAGTGCATCTATACAATCCTCATTAACCCCCTCAAGAATATCAGCTTTAAAGACTCATTAGAGAGTCTATTTTTGTGGGATTTCTTAAGGCAAGGCTAGAACCATTCCATGTAGTCTTCCAAAGATTCATCCTCCTTTTATGACATGCAAAATATGTCATCTTTCTTTCTTTCAATTCCTCTACAATAGTTGTGGTAATTCTTTAGGAACTTTGTCTTCATGGAATTTCAATTAGGAACATCTCTTCCTAGACCCATGAACCATCTCAAAGTAGCATCCTTTAGTGTTGTTGGAAATATTTTTAGCCCATGTGCTTTTGTTATGTAGTCATAACTTCTACAAAGAACATCAAACTCAAACAAGAAGGTAGTTGGGTCCGCAATGACCAATCCATTGAAGAAAAGCAATGTTGAAGAAGGCATATTCTTCAAGGCAGTTGCTCTCTCCTAGTTGGTAATGGAGAACTCAAAGGTTACATGCTTTGGTGGATCATACACCACTGCATCACCCATGATTTGGAAGGTCTCCTTTGTATCTATAGTGGATGTTGGTGTTAGGGAAAGTTCTCCTTAAGTAATACCCTTGCTTTGTTCACTTTGATCACCAATATCATTTGTAGCTTCGTGTATTGAGGGGAGAAATATTCCCGAAGCATCTCATTGCCTCTACATACAATAGTTGTGACTTATTATGTCAAAGAATCATGCTCAATTCTTGTAAAATGTTCTGGTATTGATGGATTAAAACCTAATTGTCCTAATGTTGGAAACAAAACATTAAACTATGAAAGATTTTAAATAACACAAAATAATCTTGAATGTAACACCATCCTTGACAAAGATGCCAAAAATGTAAGGCCCAACTAATGCTCAGTCAACTTGGTGTTAGACACAAAATTCAGAGGTGGTTCCTAGCTGAATAGTCTACTAAACCATCACAAGGCTCCATTTAATTATCAACCAGGGATACACAAACTTTTGATGATGTTGGCCCTATATGTGAATCCAAAGATTCTACATTTCCTATATCATCAAGTATAGGAGGTTTACATGTGTGAATGAAAAAAAGAAATACTTGAAAAGGGAAAAAAAGCTTAAATTACAAAACTAAGTAAATAGCTTAATCTGGCACCTATGCTACTGGTACTCTCAGCTTAGTACTGTAACTAGTTAACTACTAAACTAATTGTGTATTAAACTATACCACTAACTATTAACTCTTCACAACTCAACTAATTAACTACCCCAAGGGTTTGAATCAAAGTGATGTTACAACGTGCATACAACCATGAATCTATTCTGAAATTAATGCAACATAAAACGTCTATTACAACAATACAAATTGAAGTGGGTAGACAACACCTTGAGTGGCCCTTGCTCAAGCTACTATACCCACAAGATAAACCAAATCTATTGAATCAACTAATCATAGTGGTAGATTGAAAACATCTTTATTGCATTGAAAATTGAATACTCGTGATATTGTAGTAATCTCTAATATATTTCTCATTCAAAGATTCACATTCATCGTAATAGTAAACTTGCATAAATCTAAAAATACACTTAAACTATAATTCTAACTATATCTCCAACTAGATTTACTCCTCGACCATCGAGCCTTAGATATAGGCGTGGAAGGAGATTTATTTGCATAAGTATTCAAAACTGAAACTGAAACAAAAAACTAAATGCTAGTGTCCACTCTCCTCATGAATAGGAGGTGAACAAGTCTTTTGTGACAAAAACTTTAATTAAAAAGAACAACAAAAGAGAAGTAGAAACAAGACTCTTACTCAAATGATTTTGATAGAGACATGGTCAAACTGCCACGTTGAGCCCAATATTATTGACCCCTTCTTCATTTGTCATGTTTATTCATTGTCCTAGTGACTCACAATTTGAACCCTTCATCAATCACATTCATTTATTCTAGAACTATTGCATGTTCATCAATCTAAACTTTCCCCTGCTACTCGCGATCCTTTGGTTGTGAGTTGAACTTCCCAATTGTTGTGGGTTACAAAATGCTCGCTCTAACTTCTAGGATGCAAGGAGTTAGTTCATCTAGCATATACACACTACTAATAACCATACATTAAACATAGATTCATATTGAATTCCATACAAATTCACATATTTAACCATGCAATTATCAACATCTCATAATCATATTTCCATCCATCAAAATCTGGTTTAAATTTGGTTTAAGTTACATGAAGGATATAAAAGGTATATAAGTTTAGGAATGCATATGAAATAAGCAACTTAAAATGTCTAAAAGATATGAACTAATCAAGAGAAAACTATCTATTAATGGGGCTCATCATCTTTCATTATTTTTTGTTTTTAGGTTTTGCTTCCTTGTAAATTTAGAGTTGTCCCCTTCATTCACATCCTTGGTCTGGGAACCCTCAGACTAGGATATCTGCATTCTGGCTTTCTTCTTTGGGGTTTTATTCTACCATGTGTTCTTTCATTTCTTTGGATTTTCCTCCTCCTCTGATGGTAGTAGAGAATACATCTCAATAGAGGCATCTCCCTCATCATCTTCGTTCCATTCCTCATCCTCCTCTTCTTTATTGGTGTTAGAGCTCATGCTCGAGTGATGCACCACAATGGGTTTTTGTTTCCTTTTAACATTAAGCTTTCCCTTAGGCTCAATCTTTTGGGTTTGAGATTTCACAAACTCCATTACTAAAAGGATTAACCCTTCATGTAACATATGGAGCTTAGGGTTTTTTCAATGTTCATTTAATGCATTGTCCATAGAAGCTAGAGGAAAATAGGGGAAGAAAACATACATTGGAATCCTATCACATCAGGTTATGTCCAAGGTGAAGAAGATCACTCGCAAGGCCATCTACTACATGACTATATGAGAGAGACATGCCTAGGGATCAACAGGCTTCACCCTTCTCCTCACAGACGTAGAGCCAAAGGCATTTAGGGGATAGATCAGGAGGATCGAGGATCATGAGGAGCACGGGGCCTTTTCCGCAATGAACACCACAAGGATCGAGAGGGGTTGGGGGATCTCCAACCCATTTAGGCGGGGGAGTTTGGGATAGGGAACATCCCTTTGTACATATGTATTATATGTTGTATATATTTTATTTCATGTACATGATTTTCAATGCAGATACTATGCCTATTGATAGGTTGTTGTTAGGTCCTGTCTCTTTAGTTTGAAAAGTGCATGAAATATCAACCGGGTAGTGTTTAAAGGTTGTATGCAATAGGAAACTCCTCAACTATCTCTCTCAAATTTTCTAAGTGATTGGAACAACTAAAATGATACTTAAATAAAGCCACTAAACTAGAAAGCAAGAAATGATTAATCTAAAAATCATAACAACTAAACTAGAAATCATGGAGATAATTAAACTAATAAGCATGTAAATTTCTGAAGAGGAAATGACTAAAAAGAAACTATGAAACATCTGACTAACAATGGATAGCAACTTAACAAAAAACAATTTAACAACTTGCAACTAACAATGAAAGTAGGTGTTATGAAACTTCAATTAAAAGAATTAAAAGACTACAGACTCAATCTACGACCTACAGGATTAACTTAACAGAGCTCGACACATGAAAGTAAACTTCACTCACAATTATCATTTACAAAATAAAGATAAACGAAATTAAAAATGGAATACTTATCTATCTACTCTACAATCCCTCGGCCATCTCTCGAGTGCTCCTACTCTTAGCTCAAATCACATAAAATTTGTAACTCCAAGATTACTCCATTCAAAATGATTCCATTTACAATACTTAATAACTCGGAATGAGGCAAGAAAAACTTTATTTATTCATATTGAAAGTATAACTCAAAAACATAGTTTAGAAACTCATTACGACAACATAATGATATATCTCTGTGTCATTGCTTCTAACAGTTACATACTTATACAAAATCTACTAACAGAATCATATAATTCAGTTGGTAAATATTACCACTGAAAATGTCTTTAACTAAAATTCAACCGACTAACGGACTTAAGTCCACTACATCAAACATTAAAGGGATTGAGATGAGCCATAAAGTCTTCTAACTGAAAATAACATAAAGCAATAAAATTTTGATCCACCATGCATTCCCCTAAAGTTATGATGCCTATTCTTTTGGCACTTGTCTTCAATTGTGTTGAAGTCTGCATTGAATCCACTTGGCTAGCATGATGATCGATTAACCTGTACAATACTTAGAAATTAAACCATTATGTTAGCAAGGATTTTCTTATTTCAATTTATTTCAGGAAATAAAGATTATACATATTTCTACAAAAAGCGAGTAATTACTAATCCTAAAGACAATTAATTGGCGAGGTAAAGGTGACTGGAAGATATGAGGAAGGATATTTAGTTCATTATATTGATGAGGTTATTTTTACCTCATCACCTATGGGCCATTGTATATATGTATATTGTACGATTCATGCAACCCATGTAGACATTTGTATTATATGATGACATTTTATGACAATGATGGACATTATAGATATGCTTATTGTTTTGATTCATGTGATGCTTATGATTCATGATAATGGTTATTTTTTGTTGTTTATGATATGATTACTTATGATGTTATTTTTTATGATGATGATGATTTATTATGACCATGCATATATATATGATGATGAATGTTATGATTTATGATGACTATGAATGATTCTAATGATTATGATGATTATGATTTTATGTGTTATGGTTACATGATACTATGATGCATACTAAAACTTGTGAATGCATCAAAATCAATCTCCACCAAGGATCAAATATCAAAATGAAACCTATAATAAAAGAGAAGACGCAACAAAAGATTATACAAAAAAACAACAATAAAAGAAAAATAAGACACATTACTTTGAAGAGGAACCTAATAAAGTGGATAATGCTTGTCATTTACCCAACTTGCATACACACAACACATATGCAAACACAAAAATAAATAAACTCATGTATAAACCCAAGCTACTCTAAGCACATTAAGATATAGGCATTTGTCAAGAAAATGGGAGACAAAAGAAAGTCAAACATGCCAAGGAAGACACTCATGCTATGACCCAAGTTGTTCTAAGCATATTAGGGTAGGCTTTCATCAAGCAAATGAGATAGAAAAGATAAAACCAAGAAAGAAAATGAAAAACAACTGAGAAACAAAATCAACAACCAACATATATGTTGCCAAAAGGATAAGCCCAAATTTGATAGCTAAGGTCCATTGTAGGAAGGATGCATCCATTAGGACCTTAGGTTTGTTTTGATAATACCCATCATAGGAAAGATAATTTTGTTAGGACATGAAAATATTTTTTGATAGTGATACCTAAAGCTAGGTAACAAGCTATGCAAGCCAAATATTTAAATCAATACTTGAAATTCATTTTTATCATGATTTTTGTTAAATCTCAATGTTTTAATATTTGCATATGATTTCAAGATACAAGAATCTATCCCAAAACCAAGGTCAAAGAACAAGGTGCCCCTAGCTAGGCATAGGAAAAATGACATAAATAAAAGACGTGATAAGATATCCACATGAAAATAATAGATGCAATCAACCAAGCCATGGAAGACGAGGAAAAGGGTATGAAAAGGGCTAATGATAGGTGAATGAGATGCAAATAGGGGATTAAATGGAATGCATATGCAATGATGAGACTAGTATGTACAAACTACTATTTTACCCCAAGGGCCAAGCATAAAACTTCTTAAGATGAATGTTATTAATAGGCTCTTTCAAAGGTTCTCCCTCAAGTGTAGCAAGTTTATAAGCTCCAGAACCATAATTTGAAATAATAATGAAAGGTCCCAACCAATTAGGTTCAAACTTTCCTTTCTTGTCTCTATATTGTTGATATTTTTAATTCTTTTTTAAGACCGTGTTGCCAATCTCAAACCTTCGACTTTTCATCTTTTTGTTGTAGCTATGACGAAGGTGGTTTTTATAAGCTTGTAAGTGATTTAATGCATTAAGATGCCTTTCATCCAATAAATCAAGCTCATGTAATCTAGATAATTGATGCTCTTCTTTAGCAATGACATTCTTTACAGACACCCTTAAGGAAGGTAGCTCAACCTCAATAGGCAAAGTGGCTTCAATTCCAAAGACTAGGGAATGCAAAGTGGCTCCTGTAGGTGTGCAAATACTAGTTCAATAGGCCCATAAAGTAGGATTAAGTTGCAAATATTAATCACAACTAGCTTCATTGATCATTTGCTTAAGTATTTTCAATATAGTCTTATTTCAGGCCTCAACTTGCCTGTTACCTTGTGGATAAGAAGGAGTGGAAAAGCGATGTTGGATATGGAATTGATAACAAAGATCACAAACATCTTGATTCTTAAAGTGCTTTCCATTTTATGTAATGATAGCATGAGGGATACCATAGTGGCAAATGATATAGTTTAGGATAAATTTGGCTATTTTCTTTCTTAAAATATTAGATAAGGGAACAACTTCAACCCACTTCAGAAAATACTTAATGGTGGTGATAATGAACTTATGACCATTGGATGAGGGGGGATGGATTTTTCCTATGAGGTTAATTAGCTATTGTGAAAAGCCCAGGGAGTTGTTACCAATTGTAACACTTGGGCAGGTGCATGTATCAAGTCTCCATGTTGACATTGACAACATTTCTTAGCAAATTTGTTACACCCCATTTTTCATTTACCTATTATTATTACTAGAACTTTCATCGGAGGGGGTGCAAGGGTTACGCCGATAGAAAAATATAGAGAAGTAAGAAGGGGAGTGATGTGCAGTTTAGCACTTGTATAATATTGTTTGTATATTTTTACAAAGTGGATGTAATACATATTTGGAGATACAACCAGACACCAATACCAGAACAAACAAAGTTTTAATCCTACAACAGAAAATAGGCATTACGAAAAGACAATGGGTGTATAACCATCTCCATCACAAAATAAAGAAGTAAACATAAAATTTGTTCATTCCATCTTGTTCGAATTATATAGAAAATGTTAGTAATATATAGAGAACACCTTTGGCATGTTTTGCATACTCCCAAATATATACAATTTTGTTTGAATTAAATACAAATTGTTTGTAATATATAGAGAACACCTCTAGAATGTTTTACATACTCCTTTATTCTATGAAAATAATATATTTATGTGTAAACTAAGATGGCATAATCCTCTAAATAGACAAATACTAATTTATATTATGAGTTTATGGATATAGAACATGATATTTTCTTGAAGCAAGATGTAATTATTTTCCCCTAGTTTGTAGCAGTGTATGGAATGTAATGGGTGGATGCATGGATAAATGGATGGATGGATGGATATGTGAGGCATGCAAAGGATGGTAGGGATTACAATTTGGATTGCAGATGGTCATTTGGATAATAGTTGATGGCTCAGATAATGATGGGTACGGTGAATGATAATGACCCATGTCAAGATATTTACCATAAGCAAGTGTTAAGTTTACACTAAACATCGACCAAGATCAAGATGATTTGGAACATGGATGGCGATGGGTGAACATGGATTTGATAGATGGTTCATGGATGAATGAATTTATTATGGATAAGATGGATGGAGTGTTGGATTTATTATGGATGGGGTAAGATGCTTCTACCTAATTTGGTGCATGTAGATGTTCAATTTTTCTTATGTATTTTCTTGTTTTTTTGTTTCTTGAAGTGTCTTTTTTTCTTTGCAAATATCAGAGTTAACCTCATCTACATGTGCACATCGCGATAGGGAGCCATTAGAGTCCTTATGATAAAGAGTTGTTGTCAACACACAGTTAATGCTTGATTTGGATATCATGGATGCCAAACTTTATGGTGGTGTACGTTGAGAGACATGAGATGTAAATTGATTGGTCGACAGTTTGGATCTTTTTTTTCCAAACTTGGGAGGATGAGCAATGGTAGGTGGATATGGAGATCCGGTTGGGACAAAAAACTTCATATATCTTGTAGGTCGTTGTTGAAGCTTTCCTATGCACTATTGGAATTTTTTGATGGATGAACTTCCCTTCTTGATTTTTTCCCCATATTTTATTTGACTGATGGAGATTGATAGGGATGATTTTGTTTTGTATTTTTTGGTATCCATTTGAATTTTATTTGTCCATTGTCCTTCAATGATTATTTTACCTCAGTCATTTGTTCCTTTCTTTGATATACCTTGTTCTCATGTGGTTGGGCACAATTTTTGGGTGGGATGATGCATGAATGATGATTGAAGTTATGAATAGTTTTAGCATTGATAGTGGTTTTATCATAAAGACTCTACATTCTCCCTATGTTGGTGTTTGCACTAGACAAATTTCCCTCTAGTGTTTTAGAGTGATCACTATTCCTTAATTGCTATAGAACCAAGACCTTGCACAAGATTGCTGATTGTTATTGATGACTTCAAGATATTACATTTTTGTAAGGATCGTCTCCATGGTTACTATGAAATACCATCAATTCTTCTTTGCTTCGATCTATCACTAGGAATTTAAGAGTAGAAGAATCTTGCTCATTGATAATGATGTTTAGAGTAGGAGACTCTTGTTTTTGAAGATCATCTATGTGTACATTTAGGAGTAAGGATCTCATGGGTAGATGGAGGAGTAGGTGATATATGGATATGATCATCATTTGCACCATCTTGTATGGATTGGAGAATTCCCATTAGGTCATGGTTGTATATTGGAGGTACAGATTCTTGATCTTGATTCTGCATTGTGTTGTCTTCAATCTGCTTTGGTTCGTGTTCTTAACATGGATCAATTTGAAAGGATGGATTGTTTGCAAAATTTTGTTAGATTTATTCATTAGGCATGGGAATTGGCTCAATATTATGTTGATTTTGAAGTGGATTTGGATCAAGTGTTAAGTTCTGGAATCATTCAATATCTAAAACCATGAGTTGGAAGGATGTCTATATGTCTTGGAAATGACCGTTGCTGGAATTTGGTGAAAGGTGTTCAACATACTTTGGAAAAAAATCTTTAAATTGAAGCAACTATTGCAGGAGTATACGATTCTAGAACATCCACCTGCATGTGATTGCAAATGTGGTGTAAATATAGAAACAATAATATGTATTATATGGATATGGTAAGGAAAAAATTAAACAGATATAGTTTATTGAGAGTGTTGTGTTTATGTATGTGTACTTGTACTCATCATAAAGAGGGAAGATGTAGTTGAAGCTCTTCTTTTTCCTAATAATTGTGTATGGATTATTCTTCATTCTTGAGTATTGATCAAAGGAAAATAGTGGATCTATCCTAAGTCTGTGTATTGATTTAACTCTAGATATAGCTATAAAATTCAATCCATGTCTTTCTCTTTTACCTATATTGATTGTTAATCCTTGGGATTATGTATTGTAATTACCCATTCCATGCATAGTGGTAACTATTTGTGATCACCTAGAGATATCGATGATATTGTAATAGTTGTTGGAGCATGTACGTTCCAAGGTGGGCCATTGTAAGCATCAAATTTCACTACTACATATAATGGTAAATTTGTTGGTTTAGAGATTTTTGTGTATACAATATCTAGAACCTCTCCAAGAGAACCATTTACAAGGCCTGCCTAAATCCATAGGTTTGTAGTTAGCATAATGTGTTGGCCTCTACATAGTAGGAGTTCATGGGGAAGCTTGTCAGCATCGTTGTTGATGTTTGATTTTGTGTTTGTTTTAATTGCAATACTGAGTGCAATAGGAAGATTTAACAGTTGTGTAAATTTTTTATTATATGTTCCAATTAAGTCATTGGTCTGAAATAGGTGCATTGCTAGGTCAAAAGTCTTTTTTTCATTGTTTGATAGTATTGTTTTTGTGTGACTCATTAGTATCTCCCAATATTGTTCATTTGGTTATGCATTATGAATGTTTTATAGAGTTCTTCGGAAGTCAATTTGAGCTTGAGTGTCTCCATGTTGTCAGAATAATTTTTCTAGTGTGACAATAATAGTGAATTTTTCCCATAGGGCTTTCACATCTATGTGGGACGCATATATAGGTTTGTTCATAACAAGGGGTAGTTGTGCAAAGTCACCTACAAGAATGATAGATGTTCCACCGAAGCACAAGTTTTGTTGGTGGGGGAAAGCCTCACATACCCTAGTATCAATTTTCAAGAGTATTTTTGGGCCTATAAAGTTCATCTCATCAATTAGGAGGTATTTTATGTGTCTCATGTTCTAGTAAAAAATTGCAAGTGATTGACCCTTCAATGGTTGCATTTCCTGGACTGGAATCTTCAGGGTTGAATGTATAGTCGAGGAATATATGTTGAATGTTGTGATTCCTATAGGAGCAACAACAAGGAGTGGGCTATGTTCTTGCGATATAAACTGGAAAGGGATTATTTAATGCAATGAATAATATAGGATTTCCCTAATCCTATTGTGCCTTATATGATCATGTGCAAGGGTTTATCTATTTCACAAGCACTACAATGGTCCAAAACAAGTGTAAGAGTGAGTTGTTTGGGAGAGAGTGGATATGCATGGGATGTCGTTAAACTCAAATGGTGTTGGGTCGTCATGTTGTTTCACCTTGTTTGTACTTAGGAAATGCTCTATAGTTTCATGTAAAGCTTGAGGTATTGTATGGTCATTCCACTTGTTGCAATTGTCAAAGTCACATCTTCCAAGCATATCAAGGGAATTTTAAGATTTCAACTAGTACCAAGACCCAATTGTGATAAGAACTCTCATTCCTTCAATTGTATTGTATTTCCTATATTTCTTTCATTATCTAGTTCCTCTGCCTCTTCTTGATTTAATTCATCAATTACATGGTCAATATGACACACATAATATTTAAGTATATTCATCTCCTTCCAATTTGCAACAATTATCTCTTTCTTGATACCGATGTCTGTGACAATGTTATGAAATTGCTTGTAAAGAAGTAGTTCGCTCCAACAAAATATCTCAAAAAGTTTTGAATCCTCCTTTGGAATAGTAGTAAATCAGGGGAAGACACTGATAATTGCCTTCTATTTTCTTTCTTTCCACTTGTATTGTTTGTGAAATGATGAGAACGAGAATGATCGTGTAGATTCAAGTAGTGTTACTGTCTCCATTTGAGGAGGACGTTGTGTGTATAATTGGAGGTAACTTAGCTACAACGTATTTTTGTTTGGGTTTGTCCTAATTCGGTTGAAAACATTTCACCCAACATTAAGCACCATAAATTCATGATTGCAAATAACAAGGGGCACCTATATCACGATCAACAATAATCTCAGAATTTTATGTATGCTGCAAACGCTTTGTCTTCGGGTGCTTGCTTTCGACATATGCATGTCAACATATCAATACAACTTTCAAATTTTGTTTCTTCCTTCATGATATATTTTGTAATGTACTTTAAAACAAATGTTTTTGAAAGCACAGGCTGACAATCCATATTGGCTCTCCATATGGAAAGCATTTATAGACTATGTATATTCAACCTATCATCATTACGTGCATGGGAAAAGGTTTTTTTCCCATTTTAATCACTACACAACAAAGAGGTGTCACATCCAGGCCAGGGCACCCTATATCGACACTCCATGGTGTTTCCTTTCTTGCGAAGGCAGGTTGATTCCAAACATTTGGTGTGTCTCTGGACACGGTTGAGTAACTCTTCATAGTCAAAAAGTGTATTTGTAGCAATGATTTCGGGTGTTGTTAGTAAGCATGGATCGTCTTGCGAAGACCAATGGTCTGTGTTGTTCCTGTCTCCTATATTTTGAGGATTCTAGGCACTAACATACTTGTCAAAGAATGATTTTGCTATGTCTACATTTTCATGATTTCTCTAGTCAAGTTTTTCCATGTTCAGTGCACCTTCAAGCCAAAGGAATCTATTATATGTGCAAAACCTCGATGTTGCCACTCATATCTATACCAATAGTTTGTTGCATAGTAAAGCTTCTCTAATACTTCTTCGTAGAATATTGTGAATTGTTGATGCAAGTATAAGAATGTGGTATGTGGGTTCGTAACAATGTTATCTATGCGATCTTTGTTGTTTCTTGATGTTGGTATTGCTCCCTTTTAAAAATAGTTGGTGTAAATAAGGCCATTTGGTATCTGCAACACTTAATGTGAGGAATAGTGTGGGGGAGCCTATTTGGTTGATCATGTTTGACAATTTACCACGACACTTATTCCAATATGCTCGTGTGCCTCTAAGGGACGATCCATAATGTATTAATTGTTCAGATATTTTAGTGTCAAGCAGTTGTTGTATATGGAGATGAAGACTGTCTATGGTGGTTGGTATGCTGTCCTCAACATTTTTCTTGACAAAAACAAAGGAAACACCTTGGCTTCAGTGGTGCATCAATAGGTTCAGGACAAAATACCTAAACCTTGTATACCTTCCAAATCTATTATCATGAAACCTCATTAGGTGCAACACATATTCATGCATTTCAACTTCTCTATAGTGAGGTTGTAAATGTAGTACCTGTTACCAAAATTTCACTCACAGCTCAATTTGGTAGAGCTAGAACAGTTGATTTCATTTAAAAGTGAAGGGTATCAAACATTTTTGCTAAGTTAAATTATTGCACAACAGGGATGCTTTCGAATGGAATTCAGTTTTTACCATGCAATGTTTTACAATAGAAGGGAATTACACAAATTGCATAATATTGTTGTCTTTTATTCATTTTATAATGAAAATATTTACAAGATTGCATAAACATTATTGTTTCATACATTGAAATCAAAATAATGTTTGAATATCCCACACAAGTTGTGGGTATAATTGATTTAACACAGCAAAAAGGAAATCCATACATCCGAAGATATGAATTAAAAAAAAACACATGAAAAGAAGGCATATCCATCATTGCCTATGGTAGATTTTGGTGTTGATCTTTTTTGTCTTCAGGTCCGGCTTGCTCCTGATCTTCGGATGTACCTGCATCATGATGAAAAGTTTTTCTATAGCTCCGGATATAAAATCTAACCATATGTCTTACCAACAATAATATAATTTCATTTAGGATGCATTAAATCAATTATTAATTATCACATGTATCAAAAGAGCCTAAAAGTAAAAATCATCAGGAAGAACACCAAGCTTCATTGTTTTATCTAACTTGTTTGTTCATTGTGCAGGTTTAGGTTCATTTATGATTCATCTTGTTTGATATCACCACATGTCAAGAAAAATGGGCTCCCACAAGGGTTGAGCCCAACATGTCGCCCTCTTGGATTTAAAGATGGATATGAAACATATTTTAATCAATGAAAAGTGACTTAAATCATAGAAATCATTATAAGTTTTAAGGAAGCATATCATCTATCAGAGTGCATTATGATAAAAAAGCAACACACCATCAATGGGGCAACATAAACACATATGCCAAGATTCAAGCATGTTTCTTTCTTATCATCGTTTTGGGATAGTAGAATATTTGCATAAAAATCAAATACAGCGAGATGCATGGTAAGTGTTTGGGATGATGCAGTCACAGGGGATAGCAAGGTCTAGGGATAGTATTTGATAGCGCTTTAACCAGCAAGGTGATAACAATAAGTAAGGAAACCATCTACAATCCACTAGGGTCTAAGCCAATCATTTGCTAATGTATGGGGTGGCATAATCAATAAGGCTAATGGCAACAAACTGTAACTGTGCATAGGGGTAGTGCTATCAACATAGATGTATTTTGGTGGGAATAAGTCAAATCAACACTGGAAATGAAGATGTAAATCAATATGCAAATACAATGTCTACTTGTAATGTATATGTTATGACAAACATGCTATGTCAAAAACATGATGTTTTTAGTCATTTTACATTCTTTGGAGAGTTTAAAGCTAGCATGAAATGATTGTGATTTAGATGTGAAAGAATTAGAAAGAAATATTAACATGATGAGTGAATAGCCATAATGATAGCATTGAGTGCATCTTGCATAGCAGTCACAAAGACTATTCAAAGGGTAGTCATTTCAACCCCTTAGATAAAGATAGTCATAACTTATGTATGATAGCCAACACAAAGTCATAAAGTACCAAGCAGGTTGTGGGTAATAAGGTATTCAGGTGGATTTAAATAAAGTTTGCAGCTACATAAAACTTTGACAAGAGTAAAATATTGTATCAATGAGAATAAAACTCCATAGGAAATAAGATTTATGAATAAAGAGTGTTCATTGAGAGGTCTTGTGGCATATTTTCCTCCACAGAATGTCATATTTTCAATAAGTTTCCCTTCAAATGGAGTTGCACCATCAAAAGGAGTGGTTCATTCTTTGATAAGAATGCCAATTTAATATATGTGCAATCTATGGTTGGATCATGTGAAGCACAATCCAACCTCCAGATGAGCCAGAGGAACAAGATCATTATTATTAATGTAACAACAACATAGTCAAAGAAAGTTGGTGACAATCATTAAGGGAGAGTACTAATACAAAAGCAGCGACAGATTTTGAAGACCAAAGGGGCAGAGAATTATTCAAAAGATCTAATGGTCATGCCTTTGATACCTTATTTAGTCTTCAAGGCTATGTTTGAGCTTTGTGTCACATGTAAAGATTATCCATTCAAGTCACTTGAGATCTTCACCTACAATCCCTATTATTCATGTGTTTTCAATGGGTAGAGTAAAGCTTTAGTGTAACTCTGTTGTGTTAATAATCCAAGCCAGGCGATAGGTCTTCCACATCTCTTTGCAAAATACATTGAAGGAAAGATAGGATTGTGGAAATATACAGAGTTGTAAAATATGATGTCATCATATGTTAAGGATTTGCGCCAATAGCAAGGTCAAGACAGCTAATAGTAGGCATGGAATGAACAATAAAGTGCATGACCTGCTATTGTGAACATAAAAAAATGTTTCCACTCAAAAATGCATTTCAAGCAAACAACATAGCCACAGCCTTGGTAGTTACAACGACATGAAATATCTCTCAAAACAATGAATATTCACCATGAGAGAAGAATTTGTGTAGGGGTGGTGTATCTCCAATGAAAGACCCTACAAATGGAAGGTTGCAACACTCAAATGTGGTAATGGTGATAGAGAAAGAACAAAGCAAACAATAACAACTAAACACATTATCGATGCTACCCCATTCAATTCACCATAATATGGTATCAATTGCAAATAATCCAAAAGAGACATTCTAAAATGAGGAAGCAAAACACAGAAGAGAAAAATGAGTAACTTACCAACAGTATAGAGCCACTTAAATCTTGTAGAGAGCTCAAACCTTGGCAACACAACAAGGAAGATTTTTGAGGAACAAAAGTTGCAAATGAATGCTCGTGGCTAGGGCTAAAATTCCTTTAGGGTTTTTTTAATAAAGGCTAAGCTTTCACTGACAAGTGATTTTATCACTTTAGTTATAAAAATTTCATTATATTTAATACTTAAGAGCGTTTGTCTTATGTATTAAACATCTCCTTGATTTTTGCATGGATTAAAACAAGAGTGTAGAAATGTAAACAAATACTTGAGGTAATGTTCTATAAATTACCTTAAACATGTGTATCACCTCCAATGTTTTCTTAATTTGTTTACCCTTGCTCGATTCATGCAAAATCAAAGGATGGAGTTTAACAAGAGTTTTTGAGCTTGATTTTCAGCTAGTTGGCTGAGTTTAAATTCCACTTGGTCAAAACTGACCATGAGGGGGAGTTTGAAATTGTTTGGATCTAGTTTATATCAGTTGTGGACCCCCTTTTCGTGGCTTTTCTCTTTTTCTCGTGGGAGAGATATTTGGAGATATTTTCAATTTTAGTTAGCTGCTAGTGCCACCTCTTGGCACCTTGGAGTTACCTATTGTATATATTGAAAAAGACAATCTTTTTTGCTGCTTCTTTTCCTTTGCATTATGCAAAGAGAGATTGGTCTTGTAACTCACTTTTACAGTTATTAATATATACAACTTTTATAGGTTATTTGATATTGTTACTTGCAGAGTTTCCTTCAATTTTCTTATTGCAATCAAGTGTTAGCCTTCTCACATTCAGTTGTTTTGTCTCTGTTGATGATTTGGATGCAAATTTAATGATTTTTAAATTTCAAAACCTTTAAATTTATGTCTCATTAATGGATGCATGTATACAGAAGTATGTCTAGTCACGGGTCATAGATTGTGCTATAGATTTATCTTTCCCTTCAGGTTGTGAAAATGTCATTTTCCTTCATAAAGGATAAATTATTAGGCCTTTTTGTGAAACACTTATGTGATTAAACTATCCAATTTGAGTTGTGAAAATAGATTTTATGAGAGATAGTTGTGAATCAAGCTGCTCATCTTTTCCATTTAGGTGCATCACCATAGTTTAAGTTTTAGTTTATCCATTTATTTCAAAATAATTTCTTCCCTTTACCTTCAAGATTACCAATTATTCATTAGAAAATCATAAGGGAGCCAACCCATAATTTGGAGATTCATCTTCACTATGAGCATACCCACAGGATCAAAGATGTTTCCATGTTTCACGAGATTGTTGAGCGTATAAACTTAGCATCTGGGTGCAATCTCCATGACAACACTACCATTGGGAAAGAGTGAAGGAAAAGCCATGTCTAAAAGGCCCTCAGTATTGTATTCATTAACTGGCGAGGACTCAAGTGTTGGCCAATCCATAATGATGTCATTTTGATCTATAACTTGCAATGTTTTTTTTATGATTTCTAGCTCATGGCGTTTATTTGGTAACCTAGCCATAAATGATTAGGAGCAAGTGAATTTATTGTTTGGTGGGTCCGCATAAAATGTCGATGCATTGTTTGGTGCAACCATATTGTCATTGTTAACAATAATGTTTTGAAGCATATTGGAAATGTCTGTATTTGTATCGGGGAACTCTTCAAGAGATGAAAAATCCACCTCAACTTCTTTGTAATACGGGTCATATGTGATTTTATATTTTAGTGCAGCCCACACACGATGCCTACTTACATAGCAGTCATAATGGTCACCTTTTGTATTGGTTCTTCAAACCACCAACACATCCAATTTTTCAATTTTATGTGAAATGTATTTTGCTATGGTTTTGATATCTTGTGGGAAACAAATTGTGTGCCCACTATAATTGTATTGGCCTCCACGAGCATGTGTTACTTGTATTATCAGACTGACTTGTGCTATAAGCATTTCTTCAACTTGTGTTAGTGTTTGTAGCTCGTAAAATTGTACTCCTAGGTCCATAAAATTAGTTGATGAGAAATGATGTCTACCTTTCTCATGAAAGCATCTAAAACAAATTGGACCACTTTTTATTGAGTTGGTGTGCATTCTTGGGTAACATTTATGGAAAACCGTGCAAGTTGGCAAGTTTGATAGTTTATCTAATCTCAAACGAAATTGTTTAGAAGCTTCTATAAAGTTTTTTTCGGTATGTGGTAAGCTTGTGGACTGATTTTGAAGAGTATGCATTGTTTTGTGTGAACACATGGACAAACCTCGATCAGAAAGGTGTTCAATTTGGGATGTAGATTCATATGGTTCAATGTTGTGCTGGTTTGACTGAATGGGCGTTGGTGCGCTGGATTGTATTGTCTTTTTTCTTATGTATTGCATATGATGGCGAATGCTTATTTCTTCTTTATGTTGAATATAGTAGTTATAAATTCTTTTACAAGATTGTATGCTTTTAGGGTTAGAGGTCACCATCTATAAAGGAAATAGGAACTACAATCATCAAATGTACAATTACAAATACATACAAAATTAAAGAAGCTAAACATTTATGGTACAAGTTCTTCGATAATTCTATTTTTGAAAATTATGTGCGATACGATTGGTATGCTATATACATAAGTAGTTTGGTGGAAGAGATCAATCACATTATTTTCATAATACCAATATATTCAATACACATGTGACTTTGAAATTCCATGTATGCAATCAAAAGTATAGAAAGTATACTATATAAGATGTTACAAAATTATATATAGATTACATAAGCACTCGAGCTACATATAAACACTAGCAATATGACACATATCAGTGATTCCACCCAACATGAATGAATTCTCTGTAACTAAATCTAGCTCGTCAACCTTTGTGATTGTTGATTTTACCCGTCCCTGAGCACCACTTGAATCATAAAACTTTGTGACTATGAAGATAAATTTCTTGAATAACACTCCTTTGACTATGGTCTCAACTTCAATTTTTGTTCCAGGATTGAATTGTAGCATTTAAAATTTATCTGCAAACATTCCAAGAAGTTTGGTGGCTGGTTCCTCAAAAGCAACAACCCATAATATTCTTGTATGATTTCTGAGCTTTAGCTAGAGTATGTATCTGTATGTAGATTTAGTAGTTGTAGCTTTGCACTTTGAATAGTGCCATGTTTGATCATGATTTTGTACAACTTTATTTTTACATTGTTTTCCATCTTACTCAAGGGGGCAAGATGGATAGCAAAATGAATTTGTTTTTTTGAATTACATTGTTGCTTTTAGAGTGCATTGGATAGTTTGTTTCACATTGGAGTTTTCTCTTCAATATCAGCAATTGTTTTCCTTGTAAGCACGAGAGGTGCATCCAACGGTTGTGTATTTGATGGAGTGACATTAGTCTCGTTTTGTTCAAACCATGATTTGAGTTGTTCTACCTCCTCTATTCTTGGGTTTATAAATAGGTGGGTGCTTTCCAAAGTGCTTATGACCTTTCCATTATACTCATTGCATGACCACTTTTTATTGCAAGTACAACATGATTTAAGTGATACATCTCCTAGAGTTTTTTTCCTTCCTTTTCAGTAGTTGGACCCCATAAAGTAATATTAATGGTAGATGAAGAGATATCTATCAATTTGATGCTCCTTCAAAGAACTCCAGTCCCATTCCTTCTCTATATGGTTGAGCTTGGGTCCACACATATGACTATTCCAATAACATAAACATGGATATTATTGTTCAATTCTAATATGTTCTTGAAGGGCGTGAAAGAGAATTGATGTTTGGGAATTGCAAGGTCATCTTCTGAGAGAAATTTTGGAATCCTCGACTAAACAAATTTTAAGCTGGTTATTCAGTTTGTTGTACAACCTATCAGTTGACTTAATAGTTCCACAAGATATTGTATATAGTTCTCCAACATGAACACCATGTAATGAAGGTTTGCAACTTCATTAAAGTAAGTTACATGCATTTCAATGCACTCACAATAATATCAAATGAAAAGACCTACCCTTGTCCCTTCTATGTGTTGAAGTAGTGCATTTGTTTGTTCATGGTAACACAACCCTTTATATGCCACCTTGTCTGAAATGGATTCAAATTTCTAATAGGAGTAATATTGGAGGGAAGGTCTTTCTTTTGTAGGAATGAGCATAATCCAAAAAGTGCCCTGCGAGGAGGTGGATTTGTTACCATACTATTTTTATTCATGCTTGTAGATGGAGTAGTTGAGCCTGTAGCATTTACTTGATGGGCTTGTTCTTCAAATAGGTAGGTGGGTTGACCAATGATATCCTACTGCAAACATGTGATTTCTAATTCGAAGATGACAATCCACCTATAAAGGTAAAATGCATAAGTATTTTGAGTAGGAACAAATGTGACATAGTGGATAAAAGATGCTAAGCTACAAGCTGTTATTTTGAATTTTTTAGAAGAGCATGGAAATATGGCGGTTCACCTTGAATTGCAAAGAACAAGGCAATTGTATCCTATGAGTTTAAGTATACACCCCTTCTGGAGTTCTTTAGAAGCTATGTACTAGATGTACTTTTTTGGAAATGTATCCTTTTGCTTATGTGCCCCATTAGAGAGCACCACTCTATATCGATCAGCTAGTTTGAGGCCATGGCCAATTAGTGAAATTTCTAATGCTTGTAGATGGAGTTGCAAATCTCAGTTTCCATCATTCATCATCTTGATTACATTCTCATTCAAGGAATATTCAGTCAGGAGAGGTGGTTGTGGTACTATAACATCGTCATCAAGGCTTGTAGATGTGGCATGTACTTGTTGGGTTTGTTGTTCAAAAAGGTAGACAAGTTGTCCAATAATTTCCTTGTTGCAAACATGTGATTTCTAATTCTGATATGGCAATCCACCTATAAGTGTACAATGAAGTATTATCAATAGGACGAGATGTAACATAATGGGTTCAAGAATGATAATCTATAAGTTGTAATTTGGCATAGTGTAGAAAAGCATTGAAATATGGTGGCTCACCTTGAATTGCAAATAACAGGGAAATTATATTTAATGAGTTTAAGTATAGAGCCCTTTTGGAGTTCTTCAGAATCTATATAGTGGTTTCTATTGTTTTGTCTAGCCTTCTGATTATGCACCCCATCAAAGAGTTGTACTATATAGCGATTAGTTGGTTCAGGCCCATGGCCAAACATTAAAATATTTAATGCTTGTAGATGGGGTTTCAAGTCTACATTTCCATCATTGATCAACTTAATTGCATTCTCAGTCAAAGAGTACATTGTGACGAGAGAGCGAACTACTTGCAAAAGTAGATTGCAGGTGGCAGCTATTACTTACTACAATTGACATATAAAAATGTACTTTATCAAGTAGGAAATGAATATTCTGTATAGCCAACAAAATATAGCTAACTAATTTTATAATAAGTGAAAAAAGCCACAATCTAGTTGACTATGACCATGCAAGCAATAGTTGAAATAAGTGTGCAAAAAAATTACATAGTGTAAAAGTAAATTTAGAAGAATACTTGTAAATGTGATTCTAAATAGGGTTGTCTATAAAAATAGTGGCCTTTGGAAGCTAGCTTGCTACATTTGTAAGAAAAAAAAAAAAGAGAAAGCGTAGTGAGTAAAAAAATTAGTTCACTCTATTAAGTAGTCTAAGTAAATTGCAAGAACAATATATGTTTGAATATACCTTCAATGCTATAGGCACAAGAGGAAAAGTGATTTGGAATAAATGAATATAACACTAGTGCATTATTAGCAAGGGATAAACATCAAAAGAACATACAATGAAATTAAAGAAAGCTACTTGGTTTGAAAATGTGTTAAACATTTGGGGTGCAATGGAATTAGGAAACCCAACTATACTTTATACTAATTGTGTTAAGTAAATGAACATAACACGTTTAACCTATATTGGAGAGCACAAATTGTATGCGACTTGTGTCCTAGTTGAGGAAGTAGACACTTTGTAAACCATATTTGTAGCTATAAGGAAAAGTGTAAAGGGTTTGGGTTTAAGGAAGTGATTACGATATTATTGTTCTACTAAGTGAACAAATTGTAAGGAATGTAGGTGCAACAAAGAGTTAATTATTGGAGGATACATATAACATTTGTTGGTGATATATCTTACAAAAGTGCTATAAATGAAATGTTGTGAACACAATGGTTAGACTATAATTAGTTGAAGTGAAATGAGGAAAGGATTGTGATACATTATAGATAAACTACTATTCTTAATTATATGTAATTGAAGATACCATTTTTTTGTTGGAATTGAAACATATGAGTCAAGTAAAGAGATAAAGAGCAAAAGAAAAAAGCAAGAACGAAGCTCCAATATTATAACAAGAGCATGTAGTATGTGTTTATATTAATGAAGCAAAAGTGTATTACATGGTATTGTAGTAGGTGACGTATTGCATTTTTATCGTGAGACAAAGTGCCTTGTTCATACTATATTGGAACTTGCATTTATTTTAGGGATTTACAAAATATCCAACTATCCATAAGTTGGTGAAAGTCATAGTTGCATCGTTAAATCACATACTATATACACATTCATAGAGAGAAAGTGTATTAGACATCATTAAAGTAATTTTGAAATTCTTCTTTTATGCAGATAGAGCCACCTTGTGCGTAGAACTTGTTTGCTTTCATTTCACGAAGGAAAGTGTAGAAGGAACCCAACTTCTCACAAGTTGAGTGGAACTCATGTACTGTTACTTCCATTGACTGAATGTCACAATTTTGCACACTTCACATGTTTCGAACAATGGCTTTTTCTTGTTGTAGCAAGTCAAGGCAACTAATTGTAATTTCATTTGTAAAATCCTGTATATGGCTTGTAGGAGTGCCATTGCAACTGATCGATGGTGTTGATTTGGTCGACAAAATAGAGGCACTAGAACTAGTTGAGATGTCAATAATCTCATTGGGTTGCTGTGAATTGTCCATTCCTGAATGAAATTAATTTTTAAAATAGAAAACAATATACTATATGTGTAGTGATGTATAAGAATATGTGGCTTTCCTTTTGGAAGATGACAATCTTGATCATAAAATAGAAAAACTATTTAAAATTATCTTACTTTACAAATGAATACCTTTAAACTGCAAATATAAACTTTACTCTATCAATATCGAAATAAACATTTTTTTAATTTAATATCCTAAACATGTGATAAAACTTATACATAGAAGAATAATTAAGATTTTATAAAAGAACTTAAAAAATTATTATTTGCATGCTAATCTAAGATAGTGTCTCAAAATTGGGGGCAGGGGCCCTAACTTGATTGGATAAACCTTTCCTATTGCAGGAGGTTGGTCACAAGGTCTAGTCTCCCCCACTCTTGTGGTACTAGAGGGCATGTCATGCCAACGCCACCGGTCACCTTAAAATTTTTACCAAGCGCACTGCAGTTTATAGGGGGTCGTGCTACCCGATTCGTGTAGTCTAAAAAAAAATATAGTATCTCAAAATTAAATAACTATTGGAAAGGGATGCTAAGTGAAGCATAACTGTTATTTGCATGCTAATATAAGATAATGTCTCAGAAATAAATAACTATTGGAAAGGGATGTTAAGTGGAGCATAAATGTCATCTATCATTGAAAACTAAATCATTAATAATTAATTGTTACTTTTCTTTTATGGTTAGAAGTTTGGGTTCTCATTGGATTCATTTCTTTTATAATAGAAATTGAGTAAAATAAATTGGTGCCACACTAAACATATATCACTAAAAATTGTCTAAGGCTACAATAATATGGAAATCAAAAAGTGGAAAAAGAACTTGGATGCTCCCTTGAGAGTTTTTTTTTTAAAGCAAGAGTGGAATACCACAATATTATTAATAGTATAATAGATAGGTAATACAAAATCCTGGCTCTGGAGGGCATATCGGCAGGAAAGAGCCAGGGAGAAAACCTCTGGTTATAGCCCCAAAAAATGTACAAACGGATCAAAATGTCGATGAGAAATCCAACAAGACATATTAAAAACCTATATACCCTACCTAATAATCTACAAATTTCCAACTATATACAATTTGATACTATTACCCCTCCCAAAGTACAAAGATTTATACCCAAAACCCTCTGGAAGGAAAACAAACAAAAAATATGCCAGCTCCAACACTGACTCTTCCATCTAATCACCACCCTGAACTAAATTTTCACCCTATCCTTCAATCAGACCCTGCAGACCCAAATCATTGGAAAAAAATCATACCCCACAAATGGTTCATCATCCTCATTTCCCTCCTTCTGAATACAAGCTCTAGCAAGACAACCATGTTGATCCCTGAAATCTAGACTTTCCCCGAAAACCTCCATTGCATCCCATTTAGCCTCTGCTATCACTGTCAGTGCTAGTTCGGAAGGCAAATATAACCCACTTTTCATCAAAACCTTGACCAGAATGCCATCATCCTTAACTTGCAGACCTAGCCTTACTGCTTCAAAGATTTTGACAAAGCCCTAGCGGTGTTTTAAGTGTTCTCTCTTAAAAAGGCCCCCAACAAAACCGTCCCTGCTCTTTTCCTTCGCGGTCTTTCTTTCTTTCGCGGCTTCACCTTTTGTTTTGATACTGCTCGCAACTTCTCCCCGCTGCCACGTAGTGTCCAATCGGAGCTTCCCTTCAAGATGCTTCACTTTCCTTTTGTCAGGCTCTAATTGCTTGACACATCGCCTCAGCCTGCTTTATGTTCGGATGGGGCACACACCATAGTTACCTTTGTCGGGATTTTGTTTGCCTTTTGTTTTGATATCGCTCGCAACTTTTCAGTCGCCGCCACATGGCATCCTATCGAAGCTTCCTTTCGAGATGCTTCTCTTTCCTTTTTGTCGGGCTCCAGTTGCTTGACACATCGCATTGACCTACTTTCTATTCAGATGGGGCCCACACCGTAGTTACCTTTGTTGAAGGAGTTAAATCCTCGATGCTTGCAAGATTGTACATCAACAATGTGGCAACTAAATATCCTATCCTCTATCTGGAATATTATGCATTTTCCCATTGATGATTAATGAAGAAAAAAGTCGGCACTTTCAACAATGAATGCAAATCTTCATTAGATCTTGCCAAATTTAGATGAAAGCAACCTTTTATGAAAACCGTTAGCAAAGCCAATAAATCCAAAGGTAGGATTTAAAATGATTGCCCAAACCGTGCAGACATTGCAAATGTTGATCTCATCAAGCCCTTATCACCTTTAACTCTGCCTCTTGTACAATTAACTTTGTTGGGCTTTTTTTCACCTTTTGTTTTGATACTGCTCGCAGCTTTCCGGTTGCCACCTTAATTTTTGTAGCAAAGTCCATTCCTATACCTCGGGTCAGCAGAGTAGGAACTGACACACTATTTACTGACCCACACCTTTCTAAATGTTTGTGGCAAAGTCCATTCCTATACCCCGGGTCAGCGGAGCAGGAACTGGCACACTATTTACTGACCACACCTTGCCCACTACGAAGCGGAGTCAAACCTGTGACCTTGAGGAATGCAAACCCCAAGCCCCAACCAACTCCGCTACAAGTGGTGGTTGTGCTCCCTTGAGAGTTACATTCATTAAAAATATAAAAAAATATTGTAAAAATAATTAAAAAAAAATCTTTGAACTACGTGAGATAAGTTTGAATAAAATATCTAATAAAATAGAATAAATAAAATATACTTAAAAAATCTTTAAAGTATTTGTGGTAAAATTGACTAAAAGAGAACAAATATAACAAAATCTAATAAATGTAATTATAAATCTCTACATTTGAATTAAATCTGAATAAAAATATATTAAAATATAATAAGTAAAATTCAATTTAATATTTTTTTCCTATTTGTATTTAATTTTTATCTAATATAGACTTGTAAACATATAATTTAATCTATTTTTTAATAAGTTGGATATTAAATATTTTATATCTATAATAAAAATAGTATATTAAAAAATCTTTACACTATAGTATATTTTTATATAATATAAAATCTAATTAATAATTAGTAATTATAATAATTTTATACATGTATTTAATAGTTTTGTTAAAGAATATAATATATAATAATAATTAGTATAATTATATTATTTTTAATTTATTTTTTATTATATAAAATAGACATTATATTTTAATTATGCCAATATATACTTCAAGTAAAGGATGTCGTAATGTTAAAACCTAAATGTGCTCATTATTAGGATATTGGTTGTAATTTTCATTTTAATAAACATACTCTAAAACCCTCGTGGAAACCTTATTTTCAGGTTGCAGGTCACCAAATTGGAGAAGTGAAAGGTTAATACCAGCTTATGATTGTGACATAGATAAAATGAATGTTGCACAGTAAGATGGTTAAATCTAATCTAAACATGCATAAATCTAAATCAAACAATAAAGAACGAATCAAATGAATTAAAAAGTAAATAAAACAATAATCAGAACAGTCTCACCGAATATCAATCTATTTCCTCGAATTATCTTGATTGTCCTCCATTTTTCCGTGTTGGAATTATTGCCCTCAGATTTTCAGTATGTATGCAAGCATAGCCTTGATGTATGTCTAAGAAAATATTGAAGATTAAGTTCTTCCAAAAAGTCTATTGATTTCGAGAGGAGGAATAATGCCATAGATCAACCAATTTATAGAAAGTTGGTTTTTGAACTATCGGCTTAGATTCGAAAGAGAGATCAACAATCGAGATTATTGAATGTCATGCAATGTGAGTTTTGTGTCAATTAAAACGTGAGTTGGGAAATTCTTTAGGATAAAGATTAAATTAGAATAATAATTTAATCTGGTGTTAAGACTGTTCGAAAATATTTAAGAATAGGAGTTCAAGATTAAATAAATGATTTAACCTTCAGTTGAAAGTCTTTGAAAATAGAAGAATTAGAATTTGAATGAAAAGGATAAAGTTAGAACTTGGAGAATGATTTGTTCGAATGCACACATGCATTAATTAATTAAATAAATATATTTAATTAATAAATATGTTCATGCATGAGTTAGAACTAGTTAATTGACTGGTTGTGATAGAGAGTCTCTTCGCAGAGACAATCATATATTAAATCTGGAGATAACTAATGGATTCAAATAGATCTCGAGTTAGATGGTGAGTGAATAATTAGTTAACTGGACGACAAAAGAATGTGACAAAAATAATTAATTATGAATTAAATGTTAATTTAATTCAACATTCAAAAATTGAAATGATTTAATTAAATAAATCATAATAATTTATTTAATTGACTGAAAAGGTTAATTGAATAATTAAATAATTCGAAAAGAATATTTAATTATAGTTGAAATATGATAAGAGGTAAATTAAATAATAAATTATGTAATTCAGAAAGAGAATTAATTAATTAGCAATGTAATTAAATAAATATGATTTATTTAATTAATCAGAGTTGAATAAGGGTCACAAAGAATTAATCAAATAATTAAAGTGTATTTAATTAATAGAAGAAAGATGTGTTTAGGAAATAATTAAATAATTAACATTATTTAATCATGACCATGGACATTAGAAAATTATGTCGAAAGTGGTATTCGTAGGCCTATACCAATTTTCAGTGTCTACAGTTTGCCCCTCTTTGATACAATGTTGTTTATCGCATTGTGTCAAAGAAAATTAATCAAAAATATGCCCCATTGAAAGGGAGAATGATGAGGAGGTAGTGGTATTCCCCCTCGAGAGGATAGGTGGGTTTGAAGAACATGAGTGTGCTCTCGAAATGGATAGATAATGGTGGTGAAGATGCAGAAAAGAAGAAATGTTAGCGTGGATTAATCAAAATGTTAGTATTAGAAATGTTTGTTAGAAGAATGTAGAATCTTCAATATTTTGCCAAATTTATACTAAGCTTTGCATTTTATCATCATTGGGTGGGACATGACACAAATGGATAGTAAACACCATGATATGAGATAGACCAAGGTGTACAAAGTCATCCACTTGTGAAAAATAGACAGTCGCAAACAAGGAGTGTCGTAACTCATACTAAGGGTGAGATTGCCCCAGTCTTTTTGTCTAGACAAACCACAGACAACAAACAAACAAAAAATGGGTCATGAGACATCATTGCTCCTCTAAATCCTTCACGGGACATCCTTGAGGAAACTAGTAACATGACTCAAAATCCAAAGTTTAAAAGACAGTTGACAGACAGCGGTCAAATAAAAAGAGTCTTAAGACATCCTTGCTTCTCTAAATCCTTCAAGGGATATCCTTGAGAAAGCTAGTAACCGGACTCATACACAAATCGATAAAAAAGATAAGACAAAATAAGATATAAATCCATAAAGCCAATAAAAGTATTTGCCAAAACTTGATCTTGTGTGATTGCTTGATGTTCGACATAGCCCAATGTGAGGGATCATGCATACCGTATAAGATGTTGAGTTTGGTTTCAACTTGGTGACTATCTGTGTAAGGCATGACAAAGCCTGGTTTCAGAATGACACGTGTCATATAAGATGTTTGAGCCTGATGTCGTTGATGCGACAAGCTACATGAGGCTATGAAAATTGATGATGTTTGTTGTCAAGAAAGACATATCTTGCTTAAGACATAAGTTGATCACTCTTACAATGTGTTTGATTTTGACTTGATGACATTTCTGAGATGTTTTCCTTGTTGATGCATGACTTGTTTTAATGCCTTGACTATTATGAGTGTATGTGTGTTGACTTATTATAGACGTGAGATGATATACCCTAAAGGATTGACTTAATGTGACCTCGGGGGCTCATCGATTGATAGCCTTGCCTATGTTATACATGCAGAGACCTCGTAGTTCGACCAGACTTTAACTGACATAACTGATTGAAAATATGTACTTAAGTTGATGATATGCAACGTGTGTGATGGTGAATGTGATAAACCCTATTGGATTGACCTAGTGCCACCTCGGGGGCTCATCGATTGATAGCCTTGCCTACGTTTTACATGCAGAGACCTCGTAGTTCGACATGACCAATGACTTTGATATATACAAAGAATAAGTCATGATTTTATGTGCGTAATACATGACAAACCTAGACAGACAGACCTACATATTGACTGATGGTCTTGCCTACATCCAGTCACAGAGGCAACATAGTTCGACAATGTCTACGACTGACTTGACATGATTGACTCCAACTCTAATTTTGGGATTTTTGACATGTTTTTAAAAAAAAATTGTCTTTTTGGAGTTTTTTAATGTTTTTGTATTTTTTCATGACATTTTCTAATGTTTTTGGATTTTTTCAAGACATTTTCTAATGTTTTTGGATTTTTTTCAGGACATTTTCTGACATTGGGTTGCTATGTACAAGCTCCACATGACAGAACAAGGATTTTCCCCCAGTCCAGAATAAGACATATAGGATGGAGTGGGGAGACGAAGTGGATTTGATGTCAATCATTCAAAGTAATGGATAAGACAACCATTTATTATGAGTGAAGGTGAAAAGTCTTATCAAAATGATGGTAGACGAAGGAGTGAAGTCGACTACACATGGTGCCTGTTTGCCAGGTTTTCACCATGGTACTTATCCATAGCGCCACCGAAGTGGTTTTCACTATTAGACAGATTATTTCTCTTTACTATTTTGTTGATTTTTCAATTTTTTTGGTGTTACAAAGATGCTTGTTTCCCAGGTTTTCATCAAGATATCCATTTTTTTGTTTTTTTCCATTTTTTATTTTTTTTCGATTAAGACAGTTCTCAAAAGCTACGCATAAAACCTCTTCAAATGAAGGTTGTTGATTGGTGAAAAAAGTGGTTCTCCTTCAAGGGTAGAGAGTTGATACGCTCCCAATCCAAAAGCCTCGGTGACAATATATGGCCCTAACCAGTTAGGTTCAAACTTACCTGGTTTTTCTTGTTCAGCTTGATTCTTGGGGTTCTCCATTAAGACCAGGTCACCAATGTCGAAGTGTTGATTTAGAACTTTCCTATTATAGCTGTGATGAAGACGATTCTGATATGCTTGCAAATGGTCTAGTGCCTTTTGTCTCCGTTCATCTAGGAATTCTAACTCATGCAATTTGGATACATGGTACTCTTCATTATCAATATGATCTTTCAAGGATACCCTCAAGGAAGGAATTTCAACCTCAATAGGTAAGATAGCTTCAGATCCGAATACTAGGGAGTATGGAGTGGCGTCGGTGGGAGTACGGATGCTTGTACAGTAAGCCCATAAGGCAGGATTAAGTTGTAAATGCCAGTCATGACCAACATCATTGACAGTATTTTTTAGGATTCTGATAATGGTTTTATTAGATTCCTCGGCTTGGCCATTACCTTGTAGGTAATATGGAGTGGAAAAATGATGTTGGATATGGAATTCTTCACATAGATGGTGGACTTCTTGGTTTTTGAATGGACGGCCATTGTCTGTGATAATGGATTGAGGTACACCATATCGACAAATTATGTAGTTTAGGATAAACTTGGATATTTGTGTGTCAGTTATGTAGGTCATGGGAATAGATTCAATCCATTTGGTGAAGTATTTGGTGGCGGTTATGATGAACTTATGGCCATTGGATGATGGAGGGTGTATCTTACCTATGAGGTCAAGTCCCCATTGGGAAAAGGGCCATGGTGAAGTAATCGAATGAAGCTCCTGTGTTGGCGCGCATATCAAATCTTCATGTATCTGACACTGTCGACATTTCTTGACAAAGATATATGAGTCCTTTTCCATTGTAGGCCAATAATAACCTAATCTCATAATATTGTGGGCTAAAGTAGGACCCCTAGAATGGGATCCAATATACCCTCGCGTATCGCTCGCAAGGTTGCTTGTGCTTCTTCCGCATCTATGGTACGTCTATACAGGGTATCTCTGATGATGGTGTATTTGGCTAACTCATGGATAAAGGTTCTACATTGGTTGTTTGAAAGTTCTAAAGGTAAGATTTGGGAATTTAGATAGTTATATACTTCCTTGTACCAAGGGTAAGTAGGACCAACAATCATACACACCATCGCGGAATCGGGGACATCATAGGCAGGGACCAACATTTGTTCGACCAAAAACTCAAATTTAGGCACGTTGCTAGGAATATCCAATAAGGAACCCACGGTTGCCATTGCATCTGCTGCCCTGTTCTGAATGCGTGGTATTTGTTGAAAGGTGATGTCATCAAAATACTGTTTGAAACTATCAGCCATGTGCTTGTAGGGGGCAAGTTTCTCATCTTTAGTTTCATAATCATCTTTTACTTGTCGAACTAATAGCTGAGAATCCCCATAAATATGTAGACTCTTAATCTTCCATTGGGCTTCCATTCTTAGTCCTGTCACTAAGGCTTTGTATTCCGCTATGTTCTTGGTGCAAGGGAAATCAATCCTGAATGATTTAGGAATAGTATCGCCTTGAGGTGTAACAAATATTATGCCTCCTCCTAAACCATGATTAGTATGTGACCTATCAAAGTATGATTTCCATTTGGTTCTAGTGTCAAATTTGAAGATAAACTCATCAAGAAAATCTACCACTAAAGGACGATTTGCCTTCATGGGTGCATCCACTAACTGATCCGCAATTACTTTCCCTTTTATAGCTTTCCTCTCCACATATTGGATGTCATATTCACTAAGTATCATCACCCATTTAGCCAATCAGCCTGTTAATGTTGCTTTACTTAGGAGATATTTGAGAGGATCAATCTTTGTGACCAACATGGTTTGCGGTTTAGCATATAGTGCTAAATTTTTTGAGTAAACAAAGACTACCGCAAGAAAGGCACATTCTATGTTATTGTAGTTTAGTTCATATCCCACCAAGGTATGACTGATATAGTACACTACCCTTTCATGACCTTGATCATCATTTTGTGAGAGAAGGGTTCCTAATGCTGACTGAGTTGCTGAAATGTAAAGTATCAAAGGTTTGTCATCTATAGGTGGCATTAACACAGGTGGAGCAAGTAGATAATCCTTGATCTATTGGAAATATTCCTTACATTTAGGTGTCCATACAAATGGTACACCTTTCTAGAGAAAATGTTCGAATGGATGTGTTTTGTCTGCTAGTTGTACTATGAAGCGCCTGATGGACTGTAATCTTCCCTTTAGTGTTCTTAGTTGACCAATGCTGGTTGAAGGAGGAATTTCTATGATAGCTTTTACCTTCGCTATGTCTACTTCAATGCCTCTTCTAGAAATGATATATCCTAGAAGTTTCCTTGATTTCACTCCAAAGACACGTTTCTTTGGATTTAGTGTAACTTGGTAATTTTCTAGCCTTTGGAATATCTTGTCTAAAACTTTCAAATGATCTGCCCTTGTTATTGATTTAGCTATTATGTCGTCGACATAGTCTTCCATGAGAGTATGTACAAGGTCATGGAAAATAGTCATCATTGCACGTTGATACGTAGCTCCAACATTTTTGAGCCCAAAAGGCATAACACTCCAGCAGTATGTTCCCCACGGACATGTGAAAGTTGTCTTGTGTTGGTCTTCAACTACGATTTTGATTTGGTTATACCCAGAGAAACCATCCATGAGGGATAGCATCTTGTATCATGTTGTAAGGTCCCCTATCATGTCAATGTTCGACAAAGGGAAGTCATCCTTAGGGCACACCTTGTTGATATCTCTAAAGTATGTACAAATGCGGATGCGCCCAGTTAGTTTAGTCACTGGCACAAGATTTGAAATCTAGTTCTCATAGTCTATGGATCTTATGAATCCGGCATCCAATAGTTTCTTAAGTTCTGCTTTGACTAGTAGAGCAATTTGTGGATGCATCTTCCTTAGCTTTTGTTTGACTGGCTTAACACCTGGATGTAATGGTAGATGATGCAATATAAGGTTTGGATCTAGCCTAGGAATGTCATCATACGACCATGCAAAGCTTATCTATCTCTATGTGAAGAAGTCTTGAAACTCGTGTTGCTCTGTCTTGTCAAAGAGGCTACAAAGTATATTACCCGAGGGTTTTCTTTTGTGTTTATGTTGACCTCAATAGACTCTTCTACTAACATTGGTGACTTTTCCTAAGCAACTAGGAGAATATTCAAACCTCCATTCTTGGGTGCCTCAGAGAGGTTTTCGCCGTTGGATACGTACTTTATTTTTACTATTTCTTCGTCGAAAGGCGCCTTTCGGTTTTCACCAAGGGACTTGTCATTTTCCTCATTTTCATTGTTTTTCTTTTTTATTTTCACTTTTGAGACTAGAGGTGTAAACATACTCCCCAAAATAGTTTTTTCATCCAAGTCTATGGTAAAGCCAACTTTATGATCCCCTCTTGGTATGCCTTCTCGAAGTCCCATGAACTCAGTTATTGCTTCGTCATTCTCGAATATGTCTAAGATGGGTGTACCTTATTGATCCCAGTCGATAAGTTGGGGATATACGAGGGGCATGTCATCATCGAAGTTATCAAATGTGGAGGCTGACAAGGTGAATATAGAGTGGTTAACATGGTCACAGAAGTTTTGGACTAACTCCTTTTTGTTATTTTTCCTATGGGTAGGTAAACTCTGATGTGGAACTACTGTAAGGGCTAGGTCATCAGAAGATGGTTCATCAGGTGCCCAAGATGCAGGATCAAGGGTTTCCCAATAATAATGCTTAAGACATTCTTCTTTGGACAAGGGCTTTTTATGATGGGGGCTAGATGGATTTGGTACGGGTTTTATCATTCTATCAAGTTCCCCGAATAACTTATCTAGGTTCATGGTGCTGGTAGAGGAAAGGGAATCCCATTCATAGTCACTTGAGTCAGGGGATTCATCATAAACTTGGTCAAGAGGTTCGTGAGATATCTCGATGTCTTCACAAGCACTTACTTCCTCTCGAAATGATGACGAAGTACTAGGAAAGCCAATTCTAAGCAGTTGAAACCCTAGCCCTAGGCCTTTTGGTCGTGGTGAGATAATGATTGGTTCAGTCCTTCCATTCTGATCTAGTCCTAACCCACTATGTTTGTCATAGCATTTTCTTTGGATTATCATAAAGCCTTTTCCATATTGATCCTTAGCTATTTGAATAGACAGTGAGGGGTATTCATTGTCTTCTTGGTACAACCAGGAGGTAATATCATCTTGGTCCAACTTTTCCACTTAACTCTCCCCATTTTGTCAATGTCATTGTAGGAGGAACATGAAATGTGACTACGGATTATCCTAGCCTTGATGTATGTCTAAGAAAAATATCAAAGATTAAGTTCTTCCAAAAAGTCTAGTGATTTCGGGAGGAGGAATAATGCCAAAGATCGGCCAATTTATAGAAAGTTGGTTTTCGAACGATCGGCTCAGATTCGAAAGAGAGATCGATGGTCGAGATTGTTGAATGTCATGCAATGTGAGTTCTGTGTCAATTAGAACATGATTTGGGAAATTCTGCAGGATAAAGATTAAATTAGAATAATAATTTAATCTGGTGTTAAGACTGTTCAAAAATATTTAAGAATAGGAGTTCAAGATTAAATAAATGATTTAACCTTCAATTGAAAGTCTTCGAAAATAGTAGAATTAGAATTTGAATGAAAAGGATAAAGTTAGAACTTGGAGAATGATTTGTTCGAATGCATACATGCATTAATTAATTAAATAAAGATATTTAATTAATAAATATGTTCATGCATATGAGTTAGAACTAGTTAATTGATTGGTTGTGACAGAAAGTCTCTTCGCAGAGACGATCAGATATTAAATCCAGAGATAACTGACGAATTCAAATAGATCTCGAGTCAGATGGTGAGTGAATAATTAGTTAACTGGATGATAGAAGAATGTGACAGAAACAATTAATTATGAATTAAATTTTAATTTAATTCAACATTCAAAAATTGAAATGATTTAATTAAATAAATTATAATAATTTATTTAATTGATTGAAAAGGTTAATTGAATAATTAAATAATTCAAAAAGAATATTTAATTATAGTTGAAATATGATAAGAGGTAAATTAAATAATAAATTATTTAATTCATAAAGAGAATTAATTAATCAAATTTGAATAAGGGTCACAAAGAATTAATCAAATAATTACAGGGTGTTTAATTAATAGAAGAAAGATGTGTTTAGGAAATAATTAAATAATTAACATTATTTAATCGTGACCATGGACATTAGAAAATTATGTCGAAAGTGGTATTCGTAGGCCTATACCAATTTTTAGTGTCTACAATGATTATTCCTAATTTTCCAACCACAGAACTAACACAAACAAAATAAATAGTGAAACTTACGCTCTCCTAAAAGCTACGAGAGACAAATGATATTATGGTTGATACATTATGCAAATCAAAAAAGTGATTGACACCAAATTAATTTTCCATCATAAAAGATGATAAAATGGAATGTACAATAGAACTTATTAGATAATACTTATTTTCAAGCTACAGGTCACCAAATTGGAGAAGCGAAAGGTCAATACCAATGAGCAAGAGTTTGGAGAAGTGCAAGGTCAATACTAGCTTATGATTATTCCTAATTTTCCAACCATAGAACTAACACCATAAGAATGGAACTAAAAGAATGGCATGATAAGGGTTTTTAGCGAAGATAGAATAGAAGAGTGAATAGAAAAAAGAACAGAAAAAAATCATAATGACAAACTAAAATGATTTCTATTTCATATATGTTTGAAAGTATACGTACTTTTTATCATAAAACAAACTAAGAGCTACTTTGTCTTCACTTAGAAATTTTGAAAATCTAACTCATATGTTTGTTGTTTGTTTATAACACTTTCTTGTTTTCTTTATGTTCTTTCACTGAAAAAATAACAAACTACCATCAACTTATATGCTTACCACAAAGAGAAATTACAAAGAGTATATTAATTATAATGAAAGTTGTAGCATGGGAAGTACTGTGCACTGTTAAAATTCCTTTTCTTGCTATGTCCTGTTGATGGTGAAGATGACACAAACAACATTAAAACAGAATATTTCTACTCTATTTCTCCTGAAAAAGAAAGACAACATATAGTAGCCTAACTCCCAAGGTCCTGGTAGTTGGTTCTCAACTGTCTGGTGTCACTCAATCGGTTCATGCAACTGTAATATTCAAGGGGCCTGTGCTGGTAACAAAAGGTTCAAGCAATGACTCATTTTCACTAACTGCTTTAGTAGATCAATGGGGTTTTCAAATAAAAGAAAAAGATAGGACAAAGGGGTAAAACAATAAGTATTAATCAAATTTATCTAGTATCTAGACATATACCTTCAACAATGAATGTTTCCTAATAGATCATAAAAACCATAAGATGATACAGTCTATAGCATAATCTATACCACTGCATACATTTTAGGTGCTTAATTAACTTCGCAATTACTCTTCACAAATATTTCAAGGGTTTCAAAACAACACACATTCATTCATCATCAAAATTATAGATCAACAGACTTTCTAATAACTTCAACTCAATGACAATTTAATAAGATGATCCTTAAATCTGATTCCTTCAAATGACTTTCATCATTCAAGAAACTCTTATGTTCAGCACAATCACTGCATACAGATAGATCATAACTTATCAGCCTTATCAAACAAACAATTTAATTCTAAACACCATATTTCGAGTAAACCTATAATTCTATTAACTGTAAAAGATCAAGTACACTGTCTCTCTGTAAAACCACTACAAAATTCTATCTCCTAGCATTAGGTAAGCCAATCCAATTCTCAATTAGCCGACCTTTACAATATGATACCCATTTGATATTTATAGATATACAAAAAGTCTGAACTTCACTTCTATTTTAGGCTTTCCACCTTTTTAGGAATTTAGACTCTCTTGGAAACTCAGATCAATTTGATCTTGAGTTTTTACATTAGATTTTCAGTCTTAACTAAAAATAGAAGATAGAAGAAAAATAAAAGAAGTCATGCACCCCACAAAACTATCACTGTTGTATGCATGCAACATGCAAAGAAGGAGAACATCATGCATGCAAGGATTCATGCATGCGAAACTGGATCTACTATGAACTCATCGTAGCTGGTAAAGACTTGCTATAAAGTATCCATCTCTGGTCCATCAATCTAGTCATCTTCAAATTTGATCCGATCCAACTCAGCTATAGCAAACTCCTTCATACTTTTCACCTTTATTAACTCTCTCTCAGCAGCTTTTATCTCTTCTTTGACCTCTACTAGTCGATCTAACATCAACTCTCCACCATCATCTCCCTTTTGCATAAGTCCTTTGAATCTTTCATCCCACTTTTCCTTTATTTGATTAAAAGGCATGCCCTCTTTTGTAAATGCATTTATATCTACAATAATGGCAATAGTTGCTTCTAACTCTTCCAATTGCTCAGTTAAATTATTTACAGTCTCTTGAATCTCATTCTTATGCTTACACAAACAGTCAGTCCTAAACCGGAGTATACGAGAAGTTTTCTCTAAAAAATCCTTATTGTCTTCCTCCAGTATAGATTGTTCCAGAAGAGTTGTTAGAGGCAATTCACTCACCTTTTCTAACTTCTGACTGTATTCTTTGTATTCCTCTTCTTGCTTTTTTGATGCCTCAATGTATTGATACATCTCTTTAATCAACCCTTCAGTATCCTTGTAGGCTTCAAATCCTTTCACTAAAACCTCTCCTACCTCTTGTTTCAATCTATCGATCCACCTGTCTACCATCTCCACCTTTCCTCTAACCTGCACCAAATCATCAACCTCCTTTTTACTTAACAAAACAGGAGTCTCAATGGCTGCTACTTTTTGTGACCTTGGAGAGGAGACACTCTTCAAGAATGAATGCAACTAATCCAATTGAGCTTTAAGCTCATCCTTCTTTTGCTTGTCCTTAATCATTCTTGACTTAGTCGTTGAATCCACCACATCAATCAAATTCATTTGCTGATTTCTAGTGGGTCTTCCCAAATTGACCATACTCAACTAATAGTCTATTAACTGCATATCCCCTACCTTATTTTCTATCATCGACATGGAACATTCAGCAACAATTTCCCCTTTGTCTGTGAGTCGGGTAGAATGTAGAATTTTAGCCTTCTTTTTAGGCCTCTCCTGCTCAATTACCTTCATCATATCCTCCCAATTGAGAGGTTGTGAAGGTATTACTGCTCTCTTCTCCAGGTCTAATTTTAGCCATGTAGGTACACTTGGAGTAGTAGTCATCGTAGAGGAAGAGGGAGCAATAACTGTAGAAGGTGGCTGCATACTTACTTGAGATTGGGATTCAACCATTTCTTTCTCTTGTTGTTCTTGTAGTATATGCATTTGCACCAGTCTTTCAGCCTCTTCTCTATGCTTCTGTTCTTGCATTTTATTGTCTTCTTCTTCTTTCCTCAATCTCTCTTCTTCCAACCGATCCTTCTCCACTTTTTCCTTCTCTAACCTTGCTCTTTCTAATTCTTCCTTTTCTAAAACTTCCCTTTCTAGAGCCTCCCTTTCCAACTTCTCTTTTTCTAAGGCCTCTAGCTTTTCCCTTTCTAACCGTTCTGCCTCCAAAGCCTTAAGTTTTTCAGCTTCTACTTCTTCTTTCTGTTGCTTCCTAATCAGCTCTTCGGCCTCTTTTTCCTTCCTTATCTTTTCTGATTCTTCCTCTTTTTGTCAAACTTCTTCTGCTTGTTTCAACCTAGCAACCAAAATTTCCTTTTCCCTCCGGTTTCTTACTTTCTCCTCCTCAAGATCATGGATCTTTTGTATCAGCTCTAACTTGTCATTTTCTATTTTAACTTTAAGCTGATGTTCTTGCTGCCTCCTTTGCTTCTCTACTTCATCATCTATTGCCTTAACTTCAACTTGTTTTGACTTTAATTGTTGCTAGTGAAGTAGAGCATCAGCTTGTACCTTTGCCTCCATTTCTTTTTGTCTCTCCGTTGCAGCCCTTGCATCAGACTTTCTTTTTTCCTCTTCAAACATTTTCCATTGCTCTTCTTGTGTTAGAATCTTCTCAATAGTCCCCTCTAAAGGCATGTTTTCTTGCAAATCCTTTTTTGATAGAGTTTCATCTGAATCTGTCTCAACTTCTACAAATTCTTCCCCCACTTCTTTTCCTTTAGCAGCTTCAGCCATGGTATCAAGAGTTCCTTCTTGAACCTCTTTACTTTTCTTTCTTGTAAGTGGGGCTTGGGTGGATGATTCACCTAAAGTAGGTGTTGAACCAGCAAATCCCACTAGAGCATCTCCTTCTTGAGCTTCCTCTCCATCATCCACCACCTCAAGTTCTATTTCTTCAATGTCCGAAGGAAGGAATTCTAATGGCTCTTTGGGAGGTGTCTTTCTCTTAATTCTCTTGTATCCTTTACCCTTTTTAAGAACTGGTCCTTGAGAAGCTTGAATCCTCAGCACTAACCATTGCACACTTCTATCTAACACTGTCCTTCCAATCTTCTTGATATCAATTTTTTCTTCAGCATCCCAATCAATTGGATCCAGGTTCTTGGTGCCAATATTCAACCCTTCATAGGATGGATCCAACATCATTCCATCCTCCACCACAGTGTCAGGAATTTTTTCTTTAATACCAAGTTCTGACATGAGTGAGACCAATAATATTTCATAATTCTTCTTTCTCAAGTCATACTCATCTTGCCTATCACACCAAAAGTCTTCTAACAAATTAAAATGTCTTGTGAACACCGAAGGTAATAAAGCATACATCTTCTTCTTAGGATCAAAATACTTACGAGCTATATACAATCCCAATTTCAATCGTATCAACTCATTACAAACCACTTTTGCTCCCTTCAAGTGTTGACAGCTATATTCACCCAATTTCATGGGAAATTTATGGCATCCAGTTTTATGCTTAATCCCGAACCGAGCATTAACTCCAATGGCTTGATATACAAACTCCATTAGCACCTTCCTGTTACTGCAACACCTTGGAAATAAATGTGGGTGGCCTTCAAAACCAAATAACCTGAAGTATGTAAATTTGGGGTATTGGATATACCAACTTCCCCATTCAACAATGAACGCCATAGCTTCTTGACTTAACCTGTATCCTGCATCTCCATTTAATTGATTGATGACCACATATAAAAATGCATCATTGACTCTTCTGAAATGAGTCTCAACAACCAGAAGAGATAATTGATCATAGTGTTCCCATACCTTCTTTTGTCCATCCAAGGCTCCCATTACACCCACTCTCGTTGCTGCATAAACAATGTAAGAGGTCATGAAGAAACACTTGGTTTCTCTAATCCCGGTTAACTGATCATGTATGGCATCAAAAACAATCATTGTCCAATCAAACTGTTGTTCTCCTTTCAAGATAGTCTGAATAAAAGGAAACATCCACTCTTTGAAGCAAAATGCATCCCTCTTTCCAAACACCCTAGACAACATCACAATCAACCTTGCTATCTCCTCATAGAAATCTGCCCTCGTTGGCTGATCTGCAAGTTTACTTAGAGATTTATTTTTCATCCTCAACCACTTCTTGTTCAAGTGAGATTTATTCATTCACTTATGCTTACTATATTGCTCCAAGGCCTCTACCTCATTTAATTGCACCAAGCTCTTTGGATTTGGAACATCAAATATAGTCTGAAATGCTTGAGTGAGATTAATAATCACATTGTCTTGTGAATCCATGCATAATCTTGTAGCAGGATTGTAAGCACTGGCTACTGTCATGATTAACTCTGGGCACTGGACAAATATAGGAAATAAAATGATATGAGCTAACCCAGAGCTGAAAATTCTTTCTGTAGTCAATGTAATATCCTTGTCAAATGCTTTTGAATACCATTCCTCAAAATTGTATTGACCTAAATTGGTGTCAGTGATATCCGACCAATCTGATTCCACCTTGCTCACCTTCACAACCAGACTCTTGTGATTATACCTTAATGTATAAGGCAGTTGTTCTGGCTTTAACTTCTTTGGTTTCGATGCTACTTTTGATGTTTCTGTAGGTTGATTTCTCAGAGCAGCTTCCCTTGATGTTCCTGATATCTTTTAACTTTCCTGCAAGCAAAACCTCTAATTAGATCTTTAGATATTATCATAAAACATACTTTAAAACCATACCTTTCATATATGCACCCGAGGCGGAACCACAACCTAAACAATCTCCTTTCACAACACTGTCGGACTCAGAGCAAAAACCGATATAGAAATTTCACTAACAATGAACAGGCTCGGAGTCGGAGTTGGGGAGGTTATCGGAACC